>JASKGM010000001.1:14123448-14141482 GCA_034509205.1 Ceratonia siliqua | reverse complement strand
ATACAGTTTAAAAATGTCTCTTTAAAATACAATACAAATCAAAGTTGTATTTCTATGTTAAAGTTGTATACATATTGTATTGTAGAAAACAATGTTTTAAAATCCATTATTAAATTGACGTTTTATGATTCACTAGTTCAATCATAATGAATTATGATTAAATTAATAAAATAAATATGGTTTTAATTTTTTATATTATATAATATTATATATATAATAATTATATAATATAAAAAATTAATAATTTAATATAAAAATAATTAAATAATACATACTAATATATATATATATAATATTATTAAATTACTTAAATATGTATAAAGTAAGTTTAAAATAATAAATAATATATGTACTATATTAATTTATTTTAAAAATAATCAAATAATTTTAAAGTAAAAAATTTATAAAAAATTGTTTTACTAAAAAAAAGAAAAAAAAACCAGTAAATCAATTCAGTGTACTAGTTTTTGGCTGGTTCATTAGTTTTCTATTCAATTTTTTATTGACCAATTTTTACAAGTTAATAAAACCAGCCATAGAATCAGTTTTCAATTTTTCTAATTCAATCTAGTCCAATTTTTGAATCAATGGTAAAAAGGACGCAGTGTGACTATACCTAAATGAAGCCAACAAATAAGTAAGTTAATAAAAATAAATTCTTTGTCCATAAAAAATTTCCTTGTGAGCACAATTCAAAGTTTTTTTGACTAAATTATATATTTGGTCTTTTGATTCTTAACTTCTCAATCTAATCATCTTATCCCCCAATAAATTTTTCTTAATTTGATTTTTTTAATATGTATTTGTATCTTTAATTTTTTTTATTTTAAGTATTTTTCAATTTAATTATTTAAAAACAAAAATATATTAAAAATAAATTAAAATAATTTATTAAAATTTTTAATAACAAATCAGTTTTTTCCATTCCAACTCCACAATCAAAATGACCACAATATCCTTCCATTTTTTCCTGGAAGGTTCTTCACTTTGTACATATCACGATCCCGATACGATTTCTTAGCGTAGTAACCAAATCAAAATCTTTTACCCTTTCGCTCCGACTTCGTCATCGTCAATTTTTCAGTGCTTCCCAGTTTTCTTTCTACTCACAGCTTCCGATCAACTTCACGAACAAGAAGAAGAAGGAAGAGGGGAAAGAAAGATGAAGAGAGTCTTCGGTGTGAAGAAGGAGAAGGAGCCTCCTCCTTCAGTTCAGGATGCTTCCGATCGGGTTAATTTCTCGCTCTCTCTGAACAAATCTTGTTCGCTCTGAAAGCCTTTTTTTTTTTTAATTTTTTTATGGTATCTGTTTAATGTTATTTGTCAGGTTTGTTGTTCTTTTGTTTAAATTATTCGAAATCACTATAATTTGAGGTTTATAATTATACTTATAATCTTTTTTTCTATCAATCGAATCGTGGGTTTGTGATTTTTGTTTATGGTTTTTTGTTTTTACTTAGCCTTGATACATTAGCTGCGGAATATATCAAATCTGATACTGAACTTAAAGCAATAATTCAAGAATGTTCTTGTTCCCTTTGGTTTTTGGCATCTGTTAAATTAAGGTAGCACTTCCATTTGGAATTATGTGTTGAGGCTATCGTTATGGTTGAAATTCTCTCAAGTCTTTGATTGGATTTGGAATATAATGAATATAAGATGGAATGGATTAATATTCGCATAATTAGGTGTAATGCCAGTAGACGAGTTCTCCATTTGGAAGTTGCTGGGCTTCGTGCAAAAATTTGACTTTTATTCCATATACCTGGATATTTGTTCTCTTATTTCAGTTTTTGGGATAGTCAATGGTTATGCCTTTGACTACGGATTGATGTAAGTTTTTACCCCCTGTTGTTCCAGAATTGAAGCTGGCTAAAAGTTAATATCAGAATCAACATTTGTACTGAAAATGATGGAGGTTAATTTTTTAGCTTTGTATTTGTAATTATCTGTTGGCTGATGTAAATATAGCTCTAGCTAGAAGGAAATTTAGATCCTCCTAGCTAATTTTTTAATTAGGACGCTGATAGATGACTCCTTCGGATTAAGATTTCATAAATCAGTTGGATAGATAACTTACTGTTGTGGCGAGAAACTTAAAGAGTTTAGATTCTACTCATGTATTAAAACTTATATCTTGATTTCAACTTGATGCTTAAATTTTAAGAAGCTGTATTTGCTTTCCCTTTTTTTAATTTTTAGATAATTTATTTTACAGCATTTTCATGTTTTGTTTTACATTACAGTGCTGTTATCCTGTTATTAGTTGTCAATTTACTCAATTGCTTGAGTTGCTGAATTGATAATTCCAATGATCTATTTTGCCTAAAGTATGTTATATATTCCAGATTAATAAAAGAGGTGATACAGTGGAAGATAAGATTAGGAAGCTTGATGCTGAACTTAGTAGATATAAAGAACAGATCAAGAAAACAAGGCCTGGTCCTGCACAGGAAGCAGTTAAAGCTAGAGCAATGAGAGTTCTTAAGCAAAAGAAAATGTAAGTTCCTTATTCTTTATTTACTTAGTCTGTTTGTTGCAGTTGTATATGCGAATTGATTTAGCTAAATGATAGGTCAAGAAGGAGAAACATTGTAACTTAAGTGTCAGATTGCCAGCACATAGTTATTTTTTTTTATAAATATATAGCATGTTGATAAAAAATGTGGTAATAGTATTACTTAGCTAACCTTCTGTCCCAACTGAGCTGTATATACCTTATGAATCTTTAGTGATGGGGTTCATTTTCTTTTATCATTCACTTTATGCTGTATTTGACTATAAATGTGAAGGTGAATGATTCATTTTTCTTTGTCCACGAGTCCAATTTTAGTCTCTCTGTATGTGAATGAATATTTGTTCTTCCAACTTTATGGCTTATTGGATACAAATGGATACTGTCTCATTTTGTCCTAACATTCTTTTTAAACATTTAAAGACAGAGCTAAAGAAGAGCAGCGTCAAACTTCATTTTTACCTTAGCATTTCATTGTTGACCAGGGTTTGTTATTGTTAAGTTTTGTCAGATTATTTATTTATATATTTATAAAACCTCATGACTTATTTTCTTAACCATTCATATTATCTAAGTGATACTACTACTGCCATCTTTATTTGATTTCAAATCACTTAAAAAGTTCATCTATGGTTTTGGGCTTCTATACTTCTATTTCTCTATCCATCATGTAGAATGTATGGGTATGATGTGCATGAGTTGTACTTGATGTCTTACATTAGAATTTTATGCATCTCTCATTTATGTTGGAGTATCTTGCAGTTTTATGATGTTTTAAAGATTATTCGCAGTTTCTTACGATAATATAAATTTATATGATTATGCATCTCTCATTTATGTTAATTCTTTCATGTTTCCTGTAGGCCATGTAAATTTGTTAGATCTTTTATAAGTTGTTAGGATATTTCAGTTCTCATTTGTCAATTGGAGAAATTTAATTTTACTTTCTTTGCTCAAACAGTATCTGCTATAATCCATAGATGCCTATTAAAATTGGTAACTAATAGTAGACTTGGGTATTTTATTTCCATATTTAGAAAGGTTGGACTTAACAAAGTGAATAAATTATAACTATGTTTGTGATCCTTTGCTGCATTTTTAATACACTACACTTCTTGTTCTTGACAGGTATGAAGGGCAACGTGACATGCTGTATAATCAGACATTTAATCTTGATCAGGTTGCATTTGCTTCTGAGGGTATTAAAGATGCTCAACAAACTGTAAGTCCCAAAGAGCTTAGTCTTCTTTTGTAATTTTGTTATTGTACTTGGATGATTTAACTCAAAATTTAAAAGAAATATCATTGAAAGTTACTGCCAAATGCATCAAATCACTTATAGTAGTAGCACGGCTTCATTCCTCCCTGGTGTGTATTAAAGGTGGGTGTAAGTTGGTTATTGGTTGCATTATTGTAGCAGTTCTTCACTTTAGAATATTTGTTTCTCTTGGTAGCTCTTTAAGGGGCATGTTTGAGGCAGAGCTTTATTTGTACTCTGTTTGGAACCTGCTGCCTGCCTCGTGAGAGGTCATTAGGAGAGGTTCTTGTCATAGAGACATGATTAATTGATTTGATGCCTTAGACTCTTTTTAGACCAATTCTATTTATTTGTGTTTTGAGAAACCATATGTTTCAGGTTCATATTTTGTCAGGTTTATTACTGATATATAAGTTCAAGTTCTTGCAAGTTACATTTTTTTTTCTGGCCTCCTTTGCTCTTTTCAGATGTCAGCTTTGAAGTCTGCCAACAAGGATTTGAAGGGAATGATGAAAACTGTGAAAATACAAGACATTGATGTCTGTGCTCTCTTCCTTTTTCTCTTATAGTTTCTGTCTGTTTAATTATGATAAGTTATGGTCCTAATTATTGATGTGTGCTAAATGCAGAACTTGCAAGATGAGATGATGGACCTTATGGATGTGAGTAATGAAATCCAAGAGACCTTGGGTAGAAGCTATAATGTGCCTGATGACATTGATGAGGAGGAACTCATGGGTGGTAAGTTAAGAAATTGTCTAGGATTGAGATAAGGACAATAAACTTTCGCTATTGTCTTCTCTTGGTTAAATCATTTTCCATGTATATCAATCAGGTATATGTTGGGAACTATGTCAAATAACCTCTAGCTAATGTGGCTCCATGAGTGGGTAGGATGAAGGGAGCTTGGAACTGGTTAAAGTAAAATGGTTGTCGTTGAACACATTTTGCTTCTTAGTATTAAGGACTTTAGGATGAAAATCAATCATTTTATCTATCGCTGCAATGTTTTTATCAACATATTTTCAGCTTGTAAAATGTATGATCAGCTGCATTTGATGGCATGGATTCATCATTAAGCATAGTTCTCTTTAGGGAACATGTGGGCTCATTACATTTAAGTAGAGTACAATTTGCCTATCATTTTTCTTGCAGTATCTTAAAATATATGTTTTCTTGTTTATTTGTTTTTGGTTTTTTAGAACTTGATGCTCTGGAAGTAGAGATGGGACATGAGGCTGAAATGGGCGGAGTGCCCTGCTACCTCCAACCAGATAAGGAACCGGATTTGGAGGCAGAGCTTAATTTGCCTTCTGCTCCCACAGGACATACAGCTGCACCGCCTGGCAGATCCAATGCTCAAGTATGATTTCTTTGCCTTATTGTTATTATTTTCTATGTAGAAAAACTTAAAAGTAGGTTGTAAAAACAAAAATACTTGATCATGTTCTCATTGCAAAAGATCTGGTGAATAAACAGGTTACTTATGTCTTTCTTTAGACATTGTTTGGTAGGCTGCAACTCTATCAAAGCATCTATATTGATTATGGACATTGTTTGTGATGAAAAAAATAATTGACTGAATGCAACTGTAAGAGCATGAAATAATTGATGATAAACTCAAATCATATTATTCAATGCAAATCTAGGTTTCAGGATGTCGATGGAAAGATTTATCGTTCCTTGATATAATAAGCTAAGCTAAGTAGATTTTGGCAGTATGGTTAAATTCGATTAGATGTTCTTGTAGAAGGGTGGAGCTTTGGGTTCTAAAGAAGGTCCGGAAAGGATGATAATTAATGGCCTTCTATGAAGGCCTATAGCGTCCAAAAATATTGGAATTGATTTTAACATGCATTTTGAAAGCTCTAAGACAAATGTAGGAATTATATTTTTGAAAATTGGAAAAGGTTACTGGAAGTTAAATCTGGTATGGTGTAGCACTGAAATTTGCTCAAGTTGTATAGACTACAGAGTCAATAAGAAAGAGGATAGGAGTGGGCTTGTTTAAAACACACCATCTATAGTGTTTCTTCATTATAGAACTGTCAAAGGAGAAGCATATACTTAGATTTCTTTTACGAGCTTATCTATAAGAAATTTAAGGGGAGCATGTCTGAAACTCTTAAATTCAGTAAAATAATGACTTTAATAACTCAAGTAAAAAATTATACTACTGAAGCACTAACATGTCAATAACTATAAATCATGTTAAACAAATTACATGGTCCCTAAGCAGCTAAGTGCAACTACAATGCATAGTTATGAAAGTTAAATGTCACAGAAATATTTCTGGCTTTTGAATATCGAATGCATGTTTTGGTTTGTGTTTGAGGGCCCCATTACTTCTGCTTGAATGTACGTTTGGAGGTACTCTTAACAGGAATCAAAACATGCTATTTAGCTAGCTGCATACTGCCTGGTCCTTGAATGCTGTCCATAGTACCTTCCATCCACATGGTCTGTTGTTTCTGTTGTGAATGGAAGGAATCGTAATCTTTAATCTCTGTATTAATGCCAACCTTTGTATAGTTTATGGGGAGCCTCTTCCTTCTGGCCAACTGGTTAGTAATCAGGGGTTTCTACTTTCTTGTATTAAGTTGAATTTCAGAACTTACCTAGAGACTACTTTGTGTATGAATTTTTTTTCCTATACTTATTCTCTATAATTGCCTTGCTTTTGATGCTGACAGGCTGAGGATGAATTCGGTTTACCTGCTGTTCCGCGGGCATCCTTACGGGGTTAGAGAATCCTTTTTGTGATTAGCATAACTGGTTTGAACACAATCTATTTAGGCCCTGTAAACCTGTCCAGATCTTGACAACTTTGATATGGTAATTTGATTGGTTCATTGTTGGCATTATTTGATTCAGTACCTTGTCATACTAAACCTCATGGATTCATATTTTGTACAAAAAATCATGACAGAGATAGGGGAAAAAGAAAATTAAAAGTTTATTACCTTTGTATGTGAATGCATGCAACTCGCAAGTTGTGTTGTTTGTCTAAATTGTCGTGTGTTGCTCTGGTGTCACTTGGCAGAGAAAAATGGTGGTTGGGCAATTGTATTTAGGATAAATTATCATAACTTATAATACTCAAGATTCTTATTGTTTTTGATGAAGGTGTGAAAAAACAAATTTATTTTTAAAACATATTAAATAAGAGTAAATTAGTATTTTCACAACTTTAGAGAGAGATGAATGTTATTTTAGAAACGTGAAATGTGACATATGTTATATTATCAAACATCGGTAATTTATTCTTGTATTTAGAAGCTTTACTTAGTGTTTAAGGCCTTTTAAGTATGGTTTAATGAATGTACTATTAGAAGCAATTTATATGAAGACAACTAAGAATTCTATAAGGGTCTGCTCAGATGCATTCTTGGAGCTGACTTAAAAAAAAAACGAGAGGTGGTTTTGGCTGTATTTGACAAGTATTGATCAGATATGAGGATTTTAATTTTTGGTTTAAAGTAAAGTGAAATGTTCTATTTAAAAAATGGTGTTCCATAAAATTTAATTTTCTTTGTTATTTTGTAGTACTGTTTTAAAATTACTTGAGGCATAACAAATTTTGAATTTTATGAAAGACGTGTTTTGGAATACATCCTTTCCAAAGAGGTCAGATAATAATTAACAATAAAAGGGTTTTAATCGCACTCATTTTGTGGTTGCAGCAATTGGAATCATATTATCAGAGAATTTTTCCTTATGCATAAGGTATACTTGCTCTGCTAATCAATTATAAAAAATTTTGTAAATTAAACTAATTAGGATTATAAATAAATGAATCATATATATATATATATATATATATATATATATGATCTAAGAAAAGATAATATTTAAAATTTTTATTTGTATGAAGGTATTTTTGTCTATTTTTATTTTGTTATTTTGCTATACTAACAAGTTTTAATTCTTTGCTTTTCTCCCACAATGAAAAAAAGAATAAATTATGCTACTCTTTATATGTGATTTTTTATGTTAATTAAACACTAAACAAAAATCACTAAAAATAACCTCTCTTTTTTCTTCTGCAGCACAGCCTGATACTTTGGCAACCATAATGGGTTCTTTAATATGAAAACTCAGCCTCTTGAATTTTTTTTTTATCATTAAATACATCTCAAAATTTATGATTTTATAATTAATTAATTAAATTGTAATAAAACATGAATCTTGAAAATATATTTCAGAAAGTTTAGTCTTTCAAGAAATCAAACCTTTTGTAATAATTTTCTTTTTATGGATATGGTTCTGATTGTAGTTTAAAGGCATAACTTTAAAACCGTTACAGAACCAATAAGTTGATACTTGTAACAAATTTCAAACAACAAATTAGAACACTCTAGAATGAAAGGAATCAGATTTCTCCAATGGCACACTCTGCACCACTAACATCCCTTGACCCTGCGTTCCAAAAATCAACAAACATAATCACGTGAGCTCATAGGGCACAATATTTTTAATATTATCATCATATTAAAAAATTAAATGTTATTATCATAAATATTTTAATATATAAATATATATTTTTAAAATTTAACAATTAATTTAATTATAATTTAAAAATAAATTACATGAAAAAATATAAATGATAATAATACTATATTACAATAATACTGAAAATATTTGTTCTCCCTTGTGAAAGAAATATTTTTAATACTATCATAGTATTATATTATTTTTATTTATATTTTGTTATATAATTTATTTTAAAATTATGATTAAATTAATTATTAAAATTTTTAAAAAATATTTATGATAATAATATTTAATTTTCTAATGTAATAAGATAAATATTCTCACTCATAGGCCCGCTCAACATTGTAAACCACTTGATGTAATACAACCAAGGCTGAGAACTCTACTTTTTATAAAGTTGTTTTTTATTATTGAATATATTTTAAAATTGATGGAAGAGACATTTACTGTACATGTTCATATGCAAAAGTTAAAAATGCTCATTATTTGTGAAATAAATTTTTCAGAAAATGTGTTAAATTTTAATTCATTTAAGATTGAAGAAAATAAAAGATTGTTTTTTTTTACATCCCAAGTTATTTATGAAACGGGGTAAAGAGTCGGAGGCTAAAGAAATGAGTATGGGCTAAGAGAATTGATTAATGATTTAGTCATGTCTTTCATATCTTATCAATTGTAATCATTCATATAAAAATAAACAGTTATAATTAAAAAAATATTTTTAAAATAATATAAAAATATGTGTAAAATTGTGTTTAATTTTAATGAATAATCACAACTTGATAGAATCGATCATGTTGGATGGAAGAGCATGAGGAACAATGAGTTATTAATAAACAATTGGGCAATATTGTTAATTCTTGGGGTCCAATTGAACATTTTTTTTGGAATAACTATTTTAAGGTGTCCTAATGAAGAGTATTTCTATACCATGGCTAAAAGTATATAATATTTTAGTCTTTTAACTTTTTTACAATGATTTATTAATTTTAAAATGTTTTAAAATAGTTTTTCATTTTTACTTCGTAATCAAAATAGTCTATCTATAAGTTTACTTAACAAAAATATTAACGTAAATGATAGAATTGTTGAGATGGATCCTAAGTATCTTTCTTTCTTTCTTTTCCATGTCAACATTTTTATTAAGTAAACTAACTAAAAAATTGTTTTAATGACGAAAGTAAAAATAAAAGACCATTTTAAAACATTTTAAAAGTGATGGATCATTTTGAAATTTTTTTTATAAGACTAAAACATTAATTTATTGTAATAGTTTTAATTGGTGCCTTTGACATTTGTACAAGAGGTAATACCTATGGGCTATGAGGCACTAAATTAAAATACAATGCTCAAATAGTCACCTAAAAATAATTGTTAATTTTTTTTATTCAAACAATTTTCTTTTAGAAAAAAATTTAAGTAAAGTTTTTTAGATCTTTATTATTAAATTTTCTGATTAATAAATGATTTTTACACTAATACATTAATAAAATTAAATTGGTTGAATATAAAAATTTATTATGTGTCATTAATTCTTTCTTCTGTGAATCTTTTTATTTTTTAATTTAAAATACATGAAATAAAATTTAAGATTTTTTTAAAAATCATGTAAAACATTTTTTTTTCTTAAACATTCCGTAACTTACAATTTTCATAAAACAAAACTATCTTACCAAGTAATAGTGTCAAAATGAGCCTAAGTTAGCTCGTATAACCCATAAATAGTGCAAATTTAGATTACAAAGTGTTATTTGTTTAAATGCTGTTTTTTTTTTGATTCAAGCTAAAATAGGTAAAATAAAATATTGTGTTTTAGTTTTTTTATAATTTTTTTGTGGCATAGCCTAAAGTTGTTATTTTTATGAATTTATTTTTGGTCATATATTTGCCGAAAATTTGAAAACCTCTTTCTTTACCCGTTTAAATTCAACTTGTTTCACAATGCTACTTACAATTAAAAAAAGAATTTTTTTTATAATAATTGTGGCTCTCAAGCACCCTATGTTAGAGTATAAAAATGAGATGATAGTCATTAAGTTGACTCAGATGACTCACCAAGTTAGTTGTTAGCTGTAATTCTGTTTGTAATACGGTTTATTTCTGTGAGTCGGTTCCTCTTATAGACTGTAGTTTACATTTAGTTGCTCCTCTGTTGTCTATATAAGTTCATGTACTCAGCTCCCTTCATAATCAATGATACAGATTCTTTGTTCTCTTCAGTTCATCTCAGAAACGTATTAGAGCTTTGAGAGCTCAACAATGGAGGATTCTCTTGCGAAGGTATGTCCAATTAATTTTTAGATAATTTTTTACAATATTTTCATATTTTGTTTTATATTACAGTGTTGTTATACTGCTATTATTTGTCCTTTATATATTAGATAGCATTATTGGTTAATTATTTAATAAATTTGAAGATAATTTTATATAGTTAATTATCTTCTAGTGTCTCTAGATGTGCCTTATTTTAGAACAACATTTTATGAGATTTATTTTTCTCTCTTAAAATGATAGTGTCTCTAAAAATATCTATAAAGAAAAATTAAATCAATTGTATAATAAACAAACCTACTAACGAATATCTTGAAAAAAAAGTAGATATATTTTATGGGAATATATCATATGAGAGGAGTGGTATTATGTGAGAGTGAGAGGAGTCAATAACTACCACTAGATGAATAATTGATGGTTGAGATTAAAATAAATATAGTTTATGCTAAAATCAAGGGATTTAATTTTTATGAAATTATTAGTAGTTATTACTTGATTTGTTTTAATCTCAGTTATAAATTATTCATTTGGGGTGATTATTGCCTCCTCTCACCTCTCACTTAGAGAGTAGTGTTATGTGAGTAAGATGAGTCAATAACTACCCTTAGATAAATAATTGATGATTAAGATTAAAATAAATATAGTTGATGCTAAAATCAAGGGGTTTTATTTTAAAAAAATCATGAATAGTTATTACTTTGTAATGATCACGTATGAAATTCCTTGGTCAACATCTTCCTTAAGAAATTTCATCTATTACAAAATCATGCTAGTCAAGAATAAATATTACTTAAATAATCCAAGCAGAAGTTTTCTCTTACTTCTATAAATTGAAATTAGTGACAAATTAGATAGAAGCTAGGTAAAAGTAAAAAAAAAAAAAAATCAACATAAGTTTTGTCCTAAATAAATTCAAACAAATTTCAGTGGCTTTTACAAGTGAAGACTCATATGAGTGGTATGACTTTCTAGCAATACGTCACTTTTCCTATGATAAAAGCTATCTTATCTTCATAGTCGGAAGGCATCCGAATTTGGTTATAGCCTGAGTAGGCATCCATGAAGCTCAGGAGTTTGTACCTAGAGGCGTTGTCGACCAGTTTGTCTATGCTTAGGAGTGGGTATTGATCTTTTGAGCAAGCCTTGTTCAGGTTGGTGAAATCTATGCACATGCACCACTTCCTACTAGACTTCTTTACTAATACTATGTTGGATAGATATGTTGTATATGTAACTTTTTTGATAAAACCTACCTCTAGAAGTTTCTGGACCTCATCCTGAATGGCTGCCTACCTTTCGGGGTCGAAGGTTCATCATTTATTCTGCCTTATGGGTTGTCCCTGCATTAATTACAAGTTTATGAGTTATAAAGTTAGGGTCTATACCTGGCATATTTGATGCTTTCCATGTGAAGAGGTCGGAATTCTCTCTGAGCAGTTTTGCTAACTCCTATAGCTTTGCTCGGGGATGTTTGGTCTTACCCGGATTGTTTGGTCGAGTGCTTGACCTATTTGTATGGCTAGCAAGTCCCCCTATGGTGTGGGACGATCATCCTGATCCCAGCGCGCATCGAGTTCTTGTACTAGGGGTTTGACTCGTAGAAATTGTAGCCGATTGTCTTTGCTCCGGGTTGCAGTGGTTAGTACTTAGACTAGTGTTGTAGCAAACTTGTGCCTGGAGTTGATCGCCCGTGACTGAGCTCACAGTTCCCCTTTTCATTGGGAACTTTAGTAAGAGGTGTCTGGTAGACACTATGGAGCAGGTTTGGTTCAAGGAAGATCGACCTAGTATGATGTTGTAAGCCGTGGGGTAGTCGATGACTAGAAATTGTACCTCTGAATGGGTGAGGTCGGGGTATTTTCCCAAGGTCATTCTTAACTTGATTGTGCCTTTAAACTCTACATGAGTGCTAGAGAAACCGACCAGCATTCCTAGGTAGAAGGCCAAGTCGGTGCCGGGTAGATTGAGCTTAAGGAAGGTGCTATAAAAGAGCACGTCTGCTAAACTTATTGACTTCAAAGTTAGCCACAAAACAACTAATGACCATGGGGTCATCGTGGCCCTGGTCAATGGTGTAGTAATCGTCTTCCGTGAAGTTGATGATGGGGTCTGGCCGATGTTTTTTGGTTATCACATGAAGGGCTTCCTGTCAGTGATGGCCCTTTGGCTGATATCGAGGCAACCTGTCCTAATGGGGGGATTCGGCTAGCGCTTCCCTTCCTCCCCTCTATGGACGGTTGGCCCGAAACTTTTGGAGATGTCCGGTTTTGTGTGAGATTCTGCAAGTGCTTGTAACTGTCAATGTTGTGTCCCCTTCCTCGGTGAAAAGCGCAGTACTTTTCTTTTTCTGACCCCACATTGTGCTTTGGGGTGGGAAGGCTTGCTAACTTGGTTTGGCAGATTTCTTCAAGCACTCGAGCTCTAGTCTGGTTTAGTGGAGTGCATGTGCCGAAGCGAGGTCCAAGAGGAGATATCTCCTGTCTATATTCCCTTCAGTCTTGATAGGGTTTTTTGTCCATGGAATGCTAGGGCTTGGGTTCAGACATTTTCAGGATTTCTTCCAGGTTTACATGCTTAGCTGCTTAGGTCAAAAGTTCGGCCAAGCGTGTAGGCGGGTCCAGGGTTAGGCTTTCCTAGAAACGTCCAGGTTGGAGGCCGGATTGAAGGGCGTGAATTACCACTGGATCGCTTAGGTTGCAGACCCTAAGGGAGAGGATGTTGAAGCATTGGATGTAGTCATTTAGAGGTTCACCCTTCCTTCTGCCTAAGGGTCGAAAGGATGGCTGACGTCCTTTGATGGGTGATACTTGCGAAAAAACGGGCTACAAAAAGCTTTTCAATGTCTTCGAAGTTCTAGATGGAGTTTGGAAGGAGGCCGCATAACCATTGGAGGGTTGCCTTCCTTAACGTTGTTGGGAATGTTTTGCACTTAAGCTCTTCCCCTGAGCCGTTCAACATTATGACCATGACATAGTTTTCTACGTGCTTCCTGCGGTTAGTAGACCCATCATATGGGTCAAGCTATGGTTACTTGAAATGGCGTGGGAGGGGGTACTCTACGATATGGAGGGTGAAGAGGGATGTTTTGGGAGTGTATGGTTGATAGTTTGCAGCTACTTAGGTATGGGATGGGTGAGCAGAGAGTGTATTTTCAGCCTGGTTACTGGCCTCAGTTGGCGGGGGTGGGGGAGGTTTGTGAATGGATCTTGTGAGTATGAGAGGGGTTGCAATCTGGCTGTCAGCCGGGTTGAGTAGGGCTCAGGACTCGGCTATGTTTTCCCTTTGTTTTTGCCTCCTGAAGTCTTCCAATTCGGCCTTGTCGGCAGCTCTCTCCTGCTCGAGGTCCTCTATCCTCTACATGAGGAGTTGAAGGGCATCTGCTTGGGGATTAAGTTCCTGGTGAGTTTGGGGAGATGGGTCTCCTTGGGAGAGTGAAGGGCTGGCTTGCCCTGGTCTCAGTAGTTGCATGTTAGAGGGGGGTGTATGTAGTACCCTCGCGAGAGTTCCTTCCTGAGCGGGGGGAGTAAATACGTCCATGAGGTCAATCACAGATCGACTGAGGTTAGGAAAATTTCAGAGAAAAGGTTCCCATAGACGACGCCAAATGTTAATGCCTGTGTTCGTGACGATTGGTCGGTCAATCTAAGAGTCAGGTCAGTCTAGTCACGTTGGTCAGGTCAGTCCAGTTAGATTGGTCAAGGAGGTTCCTGTCAAGAGAACAAAGCCCGGGTGTAAGCCTCGCACTCCGATACTTAAGTTAATTCTTGTTTGAGGTGAAAGCAGGAGTCTAAAAAGCTAGGTTGGTCATACTTAGAGGGAGTGTTTATAGGCTGAATAAGGGAGGTCTGATTCATCTAACAAGCCCTTGGCATGGGTATTGGGTTTCTGACTGGCCATTAGGCCTGCAGACGAGTCATCTACAAGATTCAAAGTTCTTATGAAAAAGATAATGATACCCAAAAAATTTTACATTAATTTAAAATTATTTTAAATCTTATTAATATGATATTATAAAATTAACATATAATATAATTTTTAATATATATATTTATATATAAAATGGCACCAGCCAATGTGCTTCTTTCTGCTCAAAGCTTAGTTTATTCCCAGCTACCATATTTATTTGATTATTCTTTTTGGGAGGGTTGGATTCCTAGATATATTAGGCACCAAGAAAATGATATCTTAATTAATACAAGAGAATTTTGGCCATCACAATCTGCTAACTCCAATATTATAATGATATATATACTTCCACCTCCACATACCAACTCCCCAAGCCCTACTCTCCTCACTTACCAACTTACATATATTTTTCTTTAAAAAGGAAATATCTTCGTCCCGGTAAACATATTAAGATATGATTTCATATTTTATAGATGGGGTACTATGCTACGGTGTCCTAGCTACAGTTCTCTCTCTATCTTTTTGTCCCATGCCAGCTTTTTTTTCTTCTTTTTTTGTTTATAATTTATTTTCAGATTTTTTTAAATTTGTTAATTTTTCTTCAAAATTTATACTTTTTTAAATGTATTATTCTTTTTGAAAATGTTTTATTATGTTAATTTTTTAATTTTTTAATCTTATAATTAATTTATTATTATTAAAAAATTAAAAAAATAATTAAATTTTTCAATAGTACGATAAGAAAGTAACTCCGTTTATAAAATTATTGAAATTAAACTAATTGTTATGTGAGGTTTGAATAGTTTATACCATTCAAAATATTTTGTGAATATATTTTAATGTATAATTCTTTTTGAATTTTTTATTGTGTTTATTTTTAAAATTTTTTTAAACTTATAATTAATTTATTATTATTAAAAAATTAAAAAATTAAAAAAATAATTTTTTTAAATATTTAAACTTCCCTATTGCTCCAAAATGAGAGTAACTCCCTTTATAAAATTATTGAAATTAAAATAGGTGTTATGTGAGGTCTGAATAGTTTATACCATTCAAAATATTTTGTGAACATATTTTGGTATTTTGAATGATATTATACATCTTAAGAGTGTACTAAAAATATATATTTTAAATGTCTAATATCATTCAAAATATCAATAATAATAGCAAATGACAAATTTTTGTGGTTGTGTGAATTTGTCAGGCTTGTGTGATAATATATGGGGATTGGACTTTCCAATTCCATCCAAGTTTGAATTTTGATACCATTATAAATTTTCGTAATAATTTAACTATTTTATAAAACGTTATGAGAAAAAATATACATCCCACTTATATTTTATACTTACCCAGCTATCCTGATCAATGAGGGACTTTTATAAGCCACCATCATAATTATGTAATAAGTTCTGCAATCACATTAACTTTTTTAATTTATTTTTTCACATGACGATCCGAAATATTAAACTTAAAACTTATTTTAAATTATTCAAACCTCCCCGGCTCAGTGATTTATTAATCTTCCTTCAGCCATTTACTCAATCCTGTTTTAAATTCAGCCTTCTAACTTCTAATTAAATATCTAACAAACCATTACTAAACTGAACCATTTTCTCTGACAGAACCTATCAAAGAATATGATCAACACGGCTTCAGATAATTCTTCCGATCAAATCAACCCACCTCAGGACTTGACCGGACGCATATTACTGCATCGGATTATCCCTCGCCGTTCTCCTCCTCATCTCCTTCATCACCCTACTTTCCTTCTACTGCAACCGCAGAAACAATTCGCCATCTGGGCAAGAAGACCATAGCAGTGGCTTGAATTTGCAGACGATAATGGAGCGAGGAGGTTCTTCGTTACCCACGACCCAAGTTGATGAAGAAGCCATTTTGAAGAGTTACTCAGTTGTAATGTACTCCCAAATAGCAAAACTCGATGATCATGAGAAGGAGGGTGGCGCTGCAGATTCTTCAGGTACTTGCTTCAGCAGCTGCTGCTCGATTTGCTTAGCAGATTATAAGGATAGTGAGTGGTTAAGGTTGTTGCCTGATTGTGGTCACTTTTTTCATCGTAAATGCATTGACTTGTGGTATAGAATGAACCCTTCTTGTCCCTTGTGTCGGACCTCGCCCCTGCCAATACCTCTTTCGACTCCACTTGCTGGAGTTGCTCCCTTAGCGAACACAAGGGGTTGAGTTTGAAAACAAGAAGAATGTGGGGCTCATCTCAAGTATTCTTATTATAAGGTCTTTATTAATAGCTATTAAGATTACCTTACTATTTTGGTTATTAAATTTTTTTTAAACTCTAGTTCTTGAAAGTTATTAATTTTTCTTAGTATGGCCGTCCAACGTGTATTCTGTTAATAAAAATACTGTTAAAATTAATAGACACACTAATGTGTCTTAACTCAATATACATCTTGAAGTTACTCCCTGGGCAATAATTACAACAGGTTGAATTTGAATATTAGAAGAATGTTGGGCAAGTATTGTTCTAAAAAGATAGGTACTCAGATAAGTTCTTTAAGTAGTCGTAGTCATGTTCTCCAATCATACATTATCAATCAAACAATTCTATTGCATAAGATAAAATACATACTAACTTCGATTTGTCGTAAATGTCATGTCAATTACAAAAGAACAAAAAACATCACAAAACCCAAAAAAATAGTTTACTGTATCATATATTAAAATATTAAAATTTATAAATGGTATAATACAATCAATTAAACATAATGTTAAATGAAATAACAAAAAATTACTTTCATTCAAAATGCTACTCTGCTCTTCAAAATAACATGAGTACCTGAAAATAAATTAAATATAATTCAAATAACTATATGAATTATCGTAAGCATGAGCAATTAAGCATTTTTTCTTTGAGTACACTACTTTGTCAAGGCCTTGCATAATCAAGAATAACTTCAGTGTAAATTGGGAGTAGTTGCAAATTATGAGTATTTTGGGCAAAGACTACTTCCAAAATAAGTATGCTTTTCTCATTGATACAACAATATGTGTTCCTCCTCTATCAATATCTCAACTACTAATTGTTAATTGATTCTTGTTATGCTACAGCACCTTTTCCATATACCTCCCATGTAGCATTTTTTTATTTTTACCATCCACCACCTTTTTATTTTTATTTTTATTTTTTATTTTTTCGTTTTTCATTTTGTATTATTTGGGCCATTTTCTATGTATGCAAATTTTTAAAAATGTTTTTGAATTTTTTGAATTTTCCTTTGAACAGTAAAAAATTTCATTGTTCTAGTTCCAAAAGTATAGTTCAAATAACTATTCAAAAGAGAAGTAAAAAATTTCAAAATCATTCAAAATCATTTCCAAAAAACTACCTTACATAAAAAATTGCTCAAATAAGACAAAATAAAAAAAAGTACGCATGAGATGTGTATGACAATGATGATGTAATTTAACAAGAACTTTGTTAAGGAAAACTCTATCCTACCACCCCATTCTTTTTTTTCTTTTTTACTTTTTTTATTTTTTATGTTTTTTTTAAATTTTTTTACTTTTTAAAAATAATTAAGTATTTTTTATCTTATATATTTTTTTCAGAA
>JASKGM010000001.1:14107128-14121751 GCA_034509205.1 Ceratonia siliqua | reverse complement strand
TCGGAATTGGAACTAGTCGGTCAAATGGGATACATGATAATGACGTCCACCGGTGTACATGGCTTATGTATGTAATGTAGTGTATCAAAACATAAATCATCATATTGCCTTCACTCTATGTTTTTTGACATTTTATAAGGAAGTTTATTCTTATAGTTTTTAAAAAATTCTCAAATTTAATTGTTTTAAATAATATTATTCTATTTATTTTTTTTCATTTTTCATCTTCAATTTTTTTTAAAATAATTTTTCATCTTAATTTGATGTTAAACTTTTTTTAAAATAAATATTATTTAATCATTTAATTCAATAAATTAAATTAAAAATTTTAAAGTATTTTAGAGATCAAAACAATAACCTACTTTGTACAAAAATGGTTAAGTTGTTACCAATATATCAAAAGCTGCCAGACTTTACGAATTAAAATAGAAAACGATACCCATAAGATGCCAGAAGAATGATCGGTGCACGGTCTAGCTGTATATCTTTGTTTTATTATGATGCAAAAAATCTTTTTATTTTCAAGCAAATAAATTTTTATCATAAGCAAACAAAAGGCTGCCCATAAACTGACATTTACGTCTCATTTAATCTTCAAACTTTTATAATTCATTTATTCGAAAAAATTTCTTGTACTCATTTATTTATCTAAAATATACTTACATAACTTATGCTAATGAAAACAACCTCAACTACTCATAATTCCAAATATATTTTATATAACAAGATTTAAATCATCAGATTGAGAAGTATACTGTCATTTCCTTCTATTTCATTTTTATTTGAAAGAAGAAAATAGAGATAAAATATTAAATTTATTTTATATATCTCGAGATACTATAAAATATTAAATTTATTTTATATATCTCGAGATACTATATAAATTTTATTTGTATATTATTGTCAAGGCAGTTTCTATCTAAGCAGTAGGATATAATATTCATTTTTCACCTCTCATTTTGTTTATTTTTTGTTATTTTTTAATATTAATTAATTATTTTTTATATCATATATATTTTTAAATTTTTTTACTTATAAAAGAATAAATTCAAAAAAAATTATGAATAAAAAATAAAAAATTATAAAAAACATTCAAAAATATTTCAAAAAATTCTTAAATAAATATATGACATAAAACGTAATTAATTAATACTAACAATAAAACAAATCAAGACAAAAAAATAAAAAAAAATTACAGATGGGGACAAATCTTGCTACGGTCTATTATCAAACATCATTCTAATTATTTTCGAAACATTCAAATTTTTTTTTAAATATAATATTTACAGAAATTGTTGTCTCAACTATTGGTAATTGCAAAATACACATATTATACTTGATGAAAAGCGAACAATTTACCTTTTAAAATGCAATCATTAGACAATAATCCATCTATATTAATAATATAAAGGAGAACAAGAAAATAGTTTACTCCTATGTATAATACCATGTCCGTGCAGAAGTACAAAAGATGTTCGATAAACAACTTTACAGACTGCCCCCCAATATCAGGGCTGAGCTGAACATCTATTGAAGTTGACCCTCATTGCACTGCCTCTTGAAGTTTAAAGCCTCGTCTGCCAGATACTCACTATAGAATTGAGTTAGCTAAACCATGCAGGACAAAAGGAAAGCATAACTGCAAGAATCATTAAAATGATGCAAAGAACTCACAAAATACGCTCAGCCATCAGCGATTGTTCCCACCTCGGACTCCATGGGTAATCAGTCAGAAGGCGTGACTTAATGGGTGCCATTTGGGAATTGAAATGCTACAAATTACAAGAAAAAGAACCTTGTAAGATCACTTGGAAGTTGGAAAGAGCTTCAACTTGAGATCATAAAATCTGTTCTCACTAAAAATATAGAACCTCCTAATATATAACTACACTAAAATAACACAACTTCTTTTGTACAGCATCACGGACTAAGAAAAGTAAATAGAGAAGAGAATGAATCATTATCACCTATCTTTTTGGTTAAAAGAGCATTTCCTTATTAATGATTTAAATTTGCAGTATATCACTTTTATGATGCAAACAAACAATACAATTCCTCGTTTTACATGCTACTGTTACAGTCAAAACATAAAAACACATCATAAGCCAAATAAGCATATCAATTTATTAATTGCAGTACAGGAACAGGAACCCGATGGCCCTTTCTCTCACCATCTCCAACAAAAGACTAGGGAAGGGTATAAAATATTAACCATACAATCAGGCCACCGCATATGAACATAAACTAAGTAATTGAAAGCATTTTGAGTTAGACAATTTATGTTCTCTTGGCTGATGCAACATGAGCAAATTGCACAATACAGCAACTTATTTATCTGTTACCCACATTTCTATACATTAAACCACGCTCACTCCTACGCTTTTAAACAAGGAAATGACCAAAACTAATATTATTACCTGGGAGCTTTGAAGCACAAGAGTTGGCTGCTGCTTTGGAAACTGAGCAGGTATTAAAATGTGTACCTACTTAAACAAAACTATTAGAACTTTCGTCAACCACTACCAAAAGTTCAGACAACTTGAACCTAAGAATTGTAGGGAAAAATGATACAAGATATCAACATCATTCATTTAACATATTTACCAACAGGAAAACTAAATTCAACCATTGTCAGTATCACTAGTATGGATGAGCAGTTCTAAATTTTATTTGATCTTTTCAGTTTTAGCCAGTCTCGTCAAACTAAGGGAAAAGACAATAACAGCAGAATTCTGCCTTAACTTAGTAACGTAATAATCCAAGTCTTGACTGAGCTTATCATATATTTTACAGCAAGTTCATAATGTCATAGACAACAATCTTTTAATCAATTTCCACCCACAAGCTTCTGTCCCAATATATACACAGATATCAAGTAATAAGAATCATATATTACCAGGAGTGTGAAAACTCCAGACGCAGAAAGAACGGTTGCCTTTCTGCAAAAGACCTAGAGACAGAAAAAAAAAACTATTAATTAATATTTAATACTAAATCAAA
This sequence comes from Ceratonia siliqua, assembly GCA_034509205.1. NCBI lineage: Eukaryota > Viridiplantae > Streptophyta > Magnoliopsida > Fabales > Fabaceae > Ceratonia > Ceratonia siliqua. Next base: position 14,118,751 of record JASKGM010000001.1, on the reverse strand, counting down.
TCAGTTATGGCAATTTGCAATTGAAGTTCAAGGAGATACTGGATCAGCTTCTATTGGCCTTCCAAACTGACAGGCCAGTGCCTCAATAAAGCACCTTCTAACATCAATTAAAGAAACAGCCTCCAGGACCTAAGTTCAAAAATGTATTCCATCATAATTTTTAATACAAAAAGCCAGAAGTGGAATCAACTAATACATATCATAATACCAAAGAAATTTTCAGCTAACCTGTTTCTCAAGAGATTCTTCCAGATGGGGAAGATATTCTGCCAAGCACCTTTAGAAAGTAGAGTAAGAAAATAAGCAAACATCGTATCAGAAATCATCTGAATCTTGTATATGTAGCATTGTAGGATAACAAATGATATAGAATGCTTGACGCAGAAGTGAACAACTTACATCCCATCCAACCACGTAGGTAGCTTCACATCCTCAATAGAAAATAGGGCTTTCAACTCAGGTGTAGATACTAACTTCAGGCGAGGAGCTGAAGGAGCAGACATATATTTTCTCCCAACAGGATATATAACCTAGGTTTAACAAATAACATAAATTGATTACTGAAAGAAAGTAACAAGTCAAACGGAAAGAAAGATAAAGGATGTAAATTTTAATAAAAGAAAAGAAAGGAACCTGTAAATATATCTTTTGGGTATGTCTCCAGGGACATCCAGGAACCATCTTGTTTATGTCCATGTCCATTAGGGGCACAGCAAATTTAACCTCCTCTAACTGCACTAAAATTTAAAGTCATAGGAGTCAAGAACATTGTCCAAAAGCTACAAACTTTCTTCAACCATAATTCTCCTATCCATAAGTTCATGATACGAAACATAGCACATTTTTTTTGAAGAAATACCTTTTCAGCACCAGAACTCATATGCATTTCTATTCCCTGTGGAAGAGCAACTGGAGTCAGTTACAAGGTTTGATTAAGTCAAACATTCAGGTTGGTTCTACCCATTGGACAGATGAAGTATAATCCAAAATTCAGATATGTGCTATTCAAGTCAAAGACATGGAAGGACACACACTGCAACATGGTGAGAAAATCCAACAAATAATTACATAATTAACGACCTATAAGATAAATAAATTACAAATGATTTATATCTTCTTGCTATAGTTCACTCAATTGAGAGTAAAGAATTGAACTCAATTGGCATGAACTTAAGTCCCACATGATCACAATGATATATATGTTTGCCTCCATATACAATGATTGTCTGATGTCTTCCAGCACCTCCTGCATAAGATTTATGCAAGACTTCCCCCCCCCCCCCCCTTCTCTTTTCTGTATTTTTTACTTCACCACTGCCACCATGTCTGAAATTAGGTAGCACTACCCCAATGAAAATGGAAAAGCACATATATTGACGTGACATATGCAACACTAGATAAAATTTCTGATGCAAACCTCCCCCATATCCACTGTTTCACACCATTCCACATCCTTGTCTGTTATTGATTCTAAAATCACCATGCATGGAGACCTTATAATTAAGATATTAATACAGCCTGTGTTTCATGTACATGACATAAAAGGGAATTTAGGATTTATCAATTTACACTTCATTTTTGGAAGCTTAACATTCATGTGAAAAATTACCTCCCTAGATAATACAGTGCTTATTTCAAATTTCAATCGATCATCATCGACTTCTCCAATACGCTTCCTTTGATATGACACGTATTGATCCCTATTAAAACATTAAGATAGCACCTCATTCACTGTTCATGAATCCAACGAACTACTTGTAAGAAGCACCACAAGCATAAACAAATGCCCTAAAAGTTCTTACCTCAAATATTGAATAAGAGCCAGTAGACGTGTAGGGTCTTTGTTGTTCCAATCACTTAAACAGTTACTTGACGAATTTATGCCTGGTTGTCCTTCAGCAGACTCCATATGAAATGGATGAAAGTCTTCATCTTCAAGTCCAAAAATAACATCTGGTGCAGCTGTTGGGCTCTCTACATTGTATATAACATCCCCTAAAACAAATTAAGCTATCAAAATTTTTGAAGAGAAGCACAAAAAGGAAAGACCTATGAGGTTGAAACACTTGGTACAGTTTCATTACATCTGATGAACTCCAAGCAGTAAGGAATGACTAAAGTGAACCGATCAAAGACCCCTGGATAGTACTTGCTACCGGACCACATTTGTTCAACCTGCAAAGGAACTTCGTTTAGAATTAAGGATAAAGAGTTGTTTCTAGAGAGAGATCTACTGAATCTCTAATCCCATAGCAAATTCTATCATAAAGTAGATGTAGCACAAAGGAATAGCACCGTGTTTTCTTTCCTAATCGTAAGCAAGAAAGAAAAGAAACAAGATCGTAAATTATATCATTCCATCTAAGCTGATTCTCTAATAGCAAGACAATTAAGTGAAGCAGTGAAATTGCCATTACCTGGACTCAGAATAATATAATAAATTTAATTTTTAATCCAATAATTCCGCTTGCCTACGTATTTTTCTCGGAAACCAATTAGAGTTATAGGGTTTTCGTGCGAATTACCTTAAGGGTGAGAGGAGAGTGAGTGAGGAGGTGATTGAGCTGAGCAGCGATGAATGGAGGTATGTTATCTGCGGCCATGGCCATTCCAGGGAGAAAGAGGATGTTTTGGGTGAAATTCGAGAAAAAAGGATCAATTTATCTCGTGATAAAAGCGAAAGGGAAAGTGGTCACGAGTCACGACGGTGAAGGCACCTCCGCTCCAACGGATCTAAACACCCTTCAACCCGTTTAGTTGTTGGGTTTGAGTGGACACCGATTTGGGATCCGTTTAGGGGTTATGAAATTTAACTAACTAATTATTTTGGTATGTCTAATATAAAAAGTAAAGGATTCTTACCAAAAAAAATATATATAGAAAAATAAAGGATAATTTATTTCAATATCTTAAAAAATAGTTCATTTTATTCAAGAATTTAATTTTATTTCAATATGGAAATCATGAATTTAATTTTACGAACGGGAAACAGTTAGGTTATACTTTTTGTTTTTAAATGTGATGGAGCAAGCATAGTGAAACTAGTGATGATGAATAAGAAACTTTTTTTTTTAATTGTTTCATTGAGTTACATTTTGGTTAGGTATATTGTGCACAAATTTAAATGATTATTTTTTAAATAAGTATTCATTTTATAGTCTACTCCCCGAAGTGCAACTAGTAGCTTAAAATCCAGAGCATGTTTTCCCTACTCATACCAAGGCTGTCCAAATTGTACAAATCAGTTTGCAGAGTTCACGAAGGATACTGTTGACTTACTAAATCCTAAGAATCTGTAAGGAAGCTAAATAGGAAAAAATGATGGGAATCAATTTACATTTTGGAGGAAAAAAAGAAAGAAAGAAAATATTATATTTGTCGGGATGTCCCCATGGTGACAGAGCGTCTAATCCAGAGCCCAAACCTGCAGCGAGAATGGAGAAAATGGATTACCAGGATGTAGGAAAGAAGAAGTTGAGTGGAATAAGGATTAAAGGAGTAACCTGGATCTTGCCATCAGAGGAAGCAACGAAAAGCATAACACCATCTGTGTCTGATAGTAACGAGGTGATTTTGGTGTGAGCAGCAGCCATTTTGATGGAAGCAACCCGAGTGAACTTATCTTTTAGCCAAACCTCAATGGTGCCACATTTTGTGCCCGTAAATATAAAGTCACTATTCATGGCTATGCGGTGGATTTCAAGTCCCGTGGAGAGTGATCCCACCACTGCTTTGGTGGAGAGTGATAATATCTTATATATGATATTCACCAGAAATTAAGACTGAGTTTAGCAATCTCATTACCAACACAAGAATGTTACTCCAATAATATGAGTGTATGCTATGGTGCGTTTACCTTTCCTGCAGTTGCATCAACTGAAGAACCACCAGCAAACAGGAAACCATCATGGATTTGAAGGGAGCGTATGGTTTGTTTTCCCAACAATTTTCTTGTACCGGAGAAGAATGTGTTTGATGTATAATTGGACAAGTCAACCTCCTGCCATTATTTAAGAAATACAGTTCCCAACAGATCTCTCCTGAATGGTTTAATTTAACCAGAAAGCATAAGAAGAATACCTGAACACTGTAACCAGAACAACCGCAATATAATTTGTCCCCAGCAATAGCAAGGCTTTTCACATATTTGTTGAAATTAATAAGCTTTGGAGCATCCGACCAGTTATACACCTGTAGCATCTTAAACTGTATTAATTATGGACGACATTTTAATTTATTCCAGTCCTTCAAGCAACAAAAGTGGGCTTGCCTTAGCTCCAGTTCCTTGAGTTACGTAGCATGCCAAATTATCATTGGCTATCAACTCATACACTGCCTCTTTCATATCATGAATTTGAATACACTGAATCTCATCATATTTGATCGTCCAAACCTGTACATGAGTAATATGTAAAGCAATTACTTAGTGCCTAGTTGATACTATAATAATATGGGCAGTTAACATAAGTCCAGTTTTAATAACATGTCAATAGCATTACTCCTTTTTTATTGCGTTTGATCATTATAGTGTCCACAAGAAACTATTGGAATGTACAATTTTTTTTTCTTTTTCTTTTTAAGGCGTACTGATTTCTATATTAACAATTTCCATGCCAAGTGGGAATGATAGTGCTGACTTTAACTGAAATATAAACTTAATCTAAGCTGTTCATAATTAAACAGATCTCATCAGAGGAAAAACATAAAGTGGGAATCATTCATCAGCTCTTCAAAGCCCTTACTTCAAATCTTATCTACATATATTCTTTTGCCCAGCTTCCCCCCCAGTTAACCACGTATGAGACCAATTTTTTCCTGTGAGATAGCAAGATAGCTTACCCGGATGGTTTTGTCTAAGGAGCCACTGTACAGTTTATCACCTGAAGAATATAGACATGTTACAGCTTTTGTGTGGTCATGAGTTTCTTGAATCAATCTTAATCCTCTCTTCCCAGCATCCCATACCTAGTAAACATATCAAGCAGAACCGTTAGAGAGACAAACAGGGGCGTGCGACCATACAATTTCTAATGGTTAGGATACAGTACCTTCATAGTTCCATCAGAGTGTCCGCTCAAGACACAACCATTCACATAAAGCAAAGAAAGCACCTCTCCATTTGAGCTCAAATCTAACTCAATTACTTCCGTACAACTCCACAACTCTGTCTAAAATAAAGAGCATTGAAATAGATATTTATCTGTACATCAATATTACTCAAAATGAACTATATCCCGAATCACCATCTCACTTACCACATCGACAGATTTTAAGTTCAGTAACGCTTTCATAATATCAGCTGCTACCACTGAATATTTCTTCAGCTTTCTTAATGTTCTATAGATGCTTTTGGCATAAACTCCTAGCGCTGCAAGTGCAACTGAAATGTTGAGAGTTTTCAGTTTAGTATTCCTACGCTTTATAAATCATACAGATAATGTTTACGACTATACATAACCTCTTCTGAAATAAACCTACTTGGATCAGTAATAAAGGTCTTCAAAGCAAGGGTAGCCATGATCATTTCCTCCAGGTTCTTGGACGATTGGAGGACATTTATAAGTTCTTCAAGCAAGGATATACGAGCAACATCCCTTACACCAGTATCAGGAAGAGTAGAGAGCATGTGTGTGAGCCATGTGGCAATGACAAGGCAGGATCTTGCAATCTCTAAGGAATTACTCCTTAGGCATTCTTCCAAAGCATTAAATATGGAACCGTTTTCATGGTTGCAAAGAACAAAAGCCACCCTCTTCTGCCAAGAGCTCATAGCATTTTCTTCATCCTCCTATTTAAGAAAAATTCATGTTAGTATGGAATGGAGAGATCTAAACTATTTAACCAATCTCAGAACAACCATCAAAATGCCACGTAGACCCGAACCATTGTTTCCATCAAACCATTGTCATATGTTCCCAACTGCTCAACTTTCATTAAAGCATTGTAAGGTTGATCAAATCCTGCACTCTTGAGCAACCAGGCTTCAGTGTATGACTTTCCTGCCGAAGTGAGATGCCCAATAAGAAATAGTAAAGCATCTAAAGCCTTCATTTGAGTATTCGAGAAGTCCTTTTGCCAAAGTGCTTCTATCAGTGCCTCTACAGCTTCTTCCCGGTAAATGCTCATCTTCCGTGGCTCAACCTGAAGATTTGACAAGAACCAAATTATATAATTGGATGACAAAATTGAAGTAACAAGAGAGAATAAATTACAGCTTAGTAACAGATCGTTGATTTCTAAAGGCCAACCAGGAGATCAAGCTGAAGCAAAAGACTAGCAACAGCAAGTTGATGCTCCATAGGAGCCATCTGAAGATATACGAGAAACGTATGCATAGTACTAAATGCTCCTTCATCCTTCATTATCTGTAATATCTGGTTGCAGAATGTCCTTCTGCGGCACCATTAAAGAAATAAGGAGTTCAAGGATTGGTAGTGGAAGATTAATAGCACAAATAGGATGGAAATCAAGTAAATTGTCAAAAAGCATGCCTTCATAGTTTATTTTAATATAGAAAGGCTAACTGCAAATATTTTTGGTAAAAAGAAACTATTGCTGTTGCTTTAGTCTCACTTGAGACTTGCGAGTATATAGTTGAGACAAATGAAGATTTGGCTTGTAATACAGATAAGCAAGCAGCGTGCTTACCTATTCAATTGAACCAGCTGTGAGAGAAACTCCACGCAGATTCCTCTCACACTGTCATCTCCAGCATGAAATAATTCAAGAACGTGAGATAATTCAATTCTGTTTGCTATTAAGCTCCTGCAACTTTTTTCAGCTTGCATACAACAAAGAAGTATGGAAAGTACAGACCTCCTTCCTTCCATCCTTTGCAAATACTTCACCAAGATTGGAATTCCATTGGCTGAAATAACACTCAAAGCATTGAGGGACCTGCTATATTCGTCCCCTCCCATCAAAATCTGCTCAAGAATGGCTATGGAAGCATCTTTGGGGTCCATAACTAACCGAAAATCATCCAACTCCTCATTATTGTTCAGGATCAGCTGGACAAGAGAGGGTATAAGTTCATGAGCTGAAAGTTGATCAAAAACTGGCCTCAGTTGGTAAATAAGAACAGCAGCCTCGACCAAACCATTCTTAAGCAGAGTAGCCAAGCAATCAAAATCGGAATCTACAGTGGTAAGTATTTGTCCAACACTTTCATCCGCAAAAATTAGCTCCGAAAGAATATAAATTGATGTTCTCAGAACTTCACTATTCAGAGAAGCAGAAAGTATTTCCACTAAACCATTTATAACAGTTGGCGCTGATAAATAAGAATGAAACTGAGGATCAGTCTTTGAGTCCTTCCATAATTTGGCTATTCTCAATACAGCATCTTCACATTCTTCCAAGTTTTCTGATGTACAGAGACTTGAAATATAAGGTTTCAAACAATTGATAATTGTTTCAACAGCAGCTTGGGATATTACACTAGTTGGCGATGTGGAGACAGCGGCCTGCATAAATCTTTTGCTCCTTTGGCTAATATAATCATCTGCGTTCTTATGACATGGTAAATCAGTTGTTCTGTGTATAATAGAGACCACTGGGATGTCTTTTATGGAGGGAGAACTCAAAGAACTCCTTAATGTGTCAGAATTTGAGAATTCCTGAGCTAGTTCAGGATGCTGTTCTTTCCACGATGTTATCAATCTCTTCAAAACATAGTTTGTTTTGGGTAATGTGCTTGCAGAGAGAGGTTGTCGTGTGATGGGGCATGTGGTGTTTCCTGTTTTAAGCCACTCCTGAATTGCTTTTCGTTCATACGTCTGACCTGTTTCAAGGGTGACAGGATCACAAAATATCTGACCTGTGATGGGGCAAACAAAATCTTTGGATGGTCTTGATCTAACGGTTAGGTTCTCTGATTTTGGCAATGAAATGTGGCTGCTATGTCCCTCATCACTTTCATAAAGGGAACTGTATATCCAAACATATTAGACCAATAGGAGGCTGAGTGGTGACTTATACAAATGAATATTACTAAATACTAATGTTGTTAGTTGCCACAAGGTCAAAGGCAAAGCACAAGAACTAGAAGAACATTCTAGAATATAGCTTAAGTAAAAAATTGGTGATTACCTGTCATTTGATACCAATATATTCTCTCTGTCATGATTCATAATTTTTGTTTGGTTATAGTCTTTCCTCTGAATGTTCTTCACGCCCTACAGTCCAAAAACTATTACATAATTGAACTTGGAAGTAGGAATTAGATCTAGCAACAAGTACTAGTAATAATAATAACAATTGGGATTTTATAGACTTATCTGCGACATACCGTCACTTCATTATCAGAGTCTTCTGAGCTGATGCTGTGATCAGTGCTCAAGGGTGGAGATAATGGTGAAGAGATGGAAATAGATGAGTCCGTGTAACGACTAGAAAATAAGCGCAAGGACTTGGATTCTCTTTTAGAGTGTATTTCAAGATTTGAAGATGAATTGTTCGGAGGAGTTCTTGGAGAATCCACGGGAGAGAATATTGTAGGAGAATCTACTTGATTCTTGTGGTTTGACTGATGTACTTTTGGCTCAATATCCTCATCCTTGGCCATCTTCATTCTAGGAGACACAATAATTTGAGTTTTTTTATCTGAATCCACGTTTGCATGATTAAGGTCATAATCTGTATCGTCTTCACACTCTTCAGCGACACTCTCCTGCATATGCGCTAGATTGTTACAAGACATGTAAACATATAACACTCTAATATGTATCAGAATCAAGATTATTAGCAAAGTGAATGTAGACAAGTCTCTATCACCTTAGCACCCCATATAGATGACTTCTTCACCTGTTGTGAATGGCTGGAAGTTACATTCACTCTGTTTGAAACCCAGCATCCAAGAAGTACAAACTTTATGAGGCTCAAACGAAATAAAATGTACAACTAAAAGATGACCAAGATAACAAACTACTCTGGTAATGAAGAAAAAACGCATTGACAACATAAATAAAAAATTATAATTGGGTGACTCTACCTGATTGTTTCATTTGCACCATGTTTAGATCTCAGAACTTGAGAAAAGCCAGCACTCTTGGGTAAAATAGGACCAAATTTTACGTAATCAGGAACAGACCGGCTCAACTCATGCAAAGGCGTCATTGGTGGCTCAGCAATTGGCAACATTGGAACCACCTTCTTGCTTGAGGTTGAATCAGAGTTGATGCAATCCTTATAGTACTTTGCATAAAGCCGCGTGTTTTCATCCAATGACTCACCATAAAGCTGCTCCAGTTTTTGCAATTTATCTAATTGATGTGGCCTCATAGAAAATATCAAAGACTCATTGAAAAATTGATCAAAATCAGCTGTAAAGGACAAATCAGAAGAGTCAGGTATCACTTCCATCATATGTCTGTGCCTCTCCTCTGAATACCACCCTACAATGGAGCTCATGTGAGGAAGAAACAGATCTTTCCAAAGTTCAGGAGCAAAATCAATTCGTGAGAAGAAAGGATCAATAACGAACATCTCAAGAGCATGAAAAATAGAGTTTTGAATATTGTTCCGCAACTTCCATAGGTAGGATAGATTGAGGTGCGCCCAAGCTGAGAGGTAGAAATTGGGCACTCCAGCAGTTTTTTGCTTAGGATTCAACATGGCACACACTTGCAACATCTTCTCAGCATAATCTAGTCGGGCAATCTTAGTTTCCATATTATAGGTATTGATAGCTTCTTCAAGGGCTTCAATACCCCAATCTAGATTAGCTAATACTGCTTGATCAGAGTACTGAACGTCTCTGTCTTTGTCACAGCTTCCATCTTCAGCCGCTAACCTCTCTGCACACTGTTCTTTGTGTTGGATCCTTTGTTGTTTGTTAATTAACCGATCTTTGATGAAACTATCAATATTTGTAGTCAAGAATCTAACAATATCCTTCTGGTCCATTGTCAATCTGAAGTTTCCTGCAATCTATCTGGAGCAATCTTAATAACTGAAGCTTTAAAATTAAAATCAGCACTTAGAGCACCATATCCCCAAGCGTATAGCTATAAATATTGCTGCCAATAAATAGATAAAACAATAAAAATGAAATCTAAAATTAATATTTTGTGAAAGTGGATGTGAGCTTTTAATCTTGGAACTTATGAAATCAAAATGCAGGACATGAGCTACAGAAAATCTTCGTAGAACTTACACCTGTAAATGGAGAATCTGCGCTTTGTTATCAAGTCCCCAAATGCTCTTTGTATATTTCTTTAGGGTCGTAGTTATTACTGAAGACTTAAGAAATTAATGTTGAATCACTGAAGCTAGAGATAGAGAAAGAAGTAATTCTCACAACTCAAAAACACATCATTTAAAATTTTGATTAACAGCAAACTAGAATCGCAGGATATGCGTTTTATCAAATTCTTGTCCTCTCTCTTCAATTCAATGTAACCCACAGGCATAGCATAAGGAACAAGGCCTTATACAATAAGCATGCAGCATTCAAATTCTGAAACAAAGTATTTAGTTACTTACTGAATTTGATGGACGAAGAAGAAGCTTTTGAGATGGAGATGATGGTCCAACCTCTTCAGGCCAACTCCATGGATTCCAACAAAATTCAGTGAACAGAAAGGAAGAGACGGCTATGGAGTACAAGACGTAGCTGTGCCGGCATTGGCTGTTGCTGTATGATGACCGAAGCAAAACGCGTGCCTAGACATATAATAGTTCCGTAAAGGCAGATTGGTTATTCTACTAATTTATACTATCGTCAAATGACTAGTCATCTATTATATGACGAAGACAAACGTTGTCTTTTGGTTTGATCATTGGACATGCTCCCGAAAACAATTCTGGTGGACCAGATCAAACTCTCAAGTCTTAACTCTGTTCATATCCTACCCAAATGTCCAAAATAACCCCCCCTTCCTTAAATGGCTTTTGACGGGCAAGTACTGTAATAGAGAAAAAGTTCTTTTTTTAAAACAAATTATTTTGTGTGTTCTGAGTTTAATCCTTAAGATTTATATGTGTTATTAATTTAATTCTTATCTTTTATACATAAATTTATTTTTCTTATATAGTATTTCATAAATTATACATAAATTTATAATAAAAATTTATTTTTACTAATAAAATTATTTATTCATGTTCGTTATGCTAATTTATTGAAATTAAAAAAATAATTATTAAAAATTAATAAGCAATTAAAAATAATAAAACTTTTAAGCTTTAGTATTAAATTAAAAGAAGTAAGATTATTATTATTAATTGAGAATATTAAGAAGAAATTTAAATAAAAATTAATGATATTTTTAAATTGTTAAAAATATTTTTATGAACAAAAATTTTAAATTAATTATTATTTTTAATACCTAAATTCTATAATAGATTGTATAATATTTATTATTTTCACAAAGTATACTTAGATTAATAAATGTAATTATATTTAAAGTTTAGATATCAAAATTAAGTTTTTATTAATTAAATTATCTATTGATCCCCATCATGTTTTTTGTTGAAATTAAATAATTAAAAAAACAAAATTAATGTAATTTAAAAATATTAAGAATAAAAGAAAAAGAGATCAAAATTTTATCTAATAAAAATTTGAATTTGAATTTGGATTTTATAAGTATTAGGACTATGATATATTATTATTATTATTATT
>JASKGM010000001.1:14084850-14105732 GCA_034509205.1 Ceratonia siliqua | reverse complement strand
AATAAAAAAAAAATTTTTTATAGTCCAGATGTATGTTTTCTTTTTAGGGATTACTCCAGTGGAGTTTTTAATTTTTTAATTTTTTAAAATTAATTAATTTATTTTTATAATATAATTTTTTTTAAAAATTTTTTGAAATATTTTTATATTTTTTATAAAAATTTTTAAGTTAAAAAAAATATGGATGAATAATAAAAAGAGTGTAAAAAATTTAAAAAATACTTAATTAAATTTAAAAAAAAAGTATAAAATTAAAAAGGGAGGGGACGTGCCCCCTTCTTTTTATTCATAATTTTCCCGTTTCTGAAAAAACCTAGCTTTTAGGAAAAAATAATAATTTAATCTTGAACACTGTAGTGAAATGAATATTCAGTATCTATTTTTATTATGTCGAAGTGCTAATAACATCTTTGGGCCCAAGAAATAAGATTCTTAGAAAAAATCACACTGTTTTGCCCTTCAAGATAGGGATCAGATTGGTGAAATGGAGAGTGCCCAGCTGTCGTAACCAGGCTTGGGGGTGGACACCCAACTCGCATTATACTTGCGAGATCCAACCACTCCTCATATCCCTGTAACTGCCTGAAGGATCATGCTCTAAACCTTATTCGAGTTGTCTACTTATAGGAGCTAAGTTAATTAACTGGTGTTTTCCCCCCGGTGTGGGACATAAATCCTACGCATAGAAATGGGCTCACTTTGGGCTTGATCAGTGAGGACAAATTATAATACTTGTTATAGTAATACTTAATCCAAGTCAGGACTTTATCATACAGTTCGAAACTAACTGAATAATTATATATCAGACATTATTTTCAGTAAATTTAATCAAATTTGTCTGTGCATATCACTTTGCATTTTTAATGTGCCGCCGAAATTTGCTAGTAATTTTGGCAGCAAATTTATGTGCTGCAGAATTGTGGCCTTCCGGAGTTCGTCTTGCTTTCATCCCTTTCTAGTTTACCTTCCGTCTGGCCTAACTTTGGAATATTATCATCCCCTATTAGCAGAAATCATAATAGAAACATTTTTTTTTGGGGGTTCCTTTTTCTATTTTTGATATAAACAATTTATGCGTAAAACAAATACATTGAAGAAGCAGATAATTATAGAACTTCTCCCCCAAAATATTAGACAAAATAAAAGGCGATTCACTAATAAAAAACAAAGAATAGCCCAGTTTACAACAAAATGATGGGCTAAGCCCAAAATGTAGGTCAAGTAAAGGTGAAGTGTCCACTATAAGATTAGAATGATTGAAAAATGGACTATTAAACGCTTGTGAGGGGAAATAATTGATTTGTGAAGATGGGAAGTTTTGTTTTTGTTTTCAATATTCATAAAGAAGTTATCATGGTTGAGCAAGTTGAGCAACATATCCACAAATTAGTCACAATATTTGTGATGATTAAAAACTAGATAAGCTTGATGTGATTGGGAGGAGGATAGATATCTGATAATGGTTTTAGTATTTAATTAATTAATTGTATTTAGTTAGTGTGTGGGTTACACCATCACTCTCTGGATTCCAGCTCATTCCTCTGTCTATATACCTCAAGTTTCTTTCTTGTAGGGAATATCTTTTTGTTCACTTGCACCGAGTTTCTCTGCTCGATATGATCCCCTTCCTTCAAAACCTCAACTTCCCATGACCTCAGCTATGAAAGAGGTTTTTGATGTGGAATATCAGGTCATCTTCTCTTTATTTAGGAAGACACTTGTTCAACTTGTTAATATAAAAGTTATTTTTTTCTCTAATCGTTAAATTAATAAGTAAATATATCAAGAATACTTTTTAAGAATGAACATGGATTGATTTGTTTGTATTTAAAAGTTTCTCTGGTTTATGTCAAAAGGTTGAGATTTGAATATCCGAGTAGTTGTTTTCCGGTGTGACTAATGCAACAGAGCAACGAAGCAGTTCAACAATGCTACTAATTTTCCAATCACATTTTAGGAAGCTGAACCTATTTTCAACTGTCCGACCAATAATTCCTTGTTGCCAAAACAAACTGGGTTACTACCGCTGCCTGCCTGCTAACCTGGGCCATTATAGTCAAGGAAAGATTAAGAAATTAAGAATCCACGTTTACATGGTTGACATTCAACAATCACCATAATCTCTTCTTCTTTTTTCCGTTGGGACATGAAACATAAACCAATTAATGTACGGAACAAAACGTGTCGAAATTGAAAAGCCAGCGAAAGGATTTGCTTTTATATGTTTTTATCCAGTGGCAGCGGTGGAGCGGAGGCTGCTAATGCCTATGAAGTTAATTAATTCAACTCCACTTTCAACATTGTGGGCTCCATCCCTCCATTCATTGAACTATAAAGTTTTATTCTTTTACCCTATGAATATACAATTATTCCATATTATAGCAATTCGTAAATTAATACTAACTTGTTCGTGCAAATTAAAACAACAACGTTTTGCTTGGAGCAGATGTTACGCGACATCAGAAACTGTTTCAATTTTACCAAACAAAGTTGAAAAAAGAGCAGAGGACGACTGAACAGTTACTCTGCCGCCAGGATTATTTCGGTACAGCCCTTCTCAACTCTAGGCCCAAGTGAAAATCATGGTGATTCAATATTTTAGAATGGGCCCATGAGCAGTTATAATTCCCTATCACTTAACCACTCACCAATAGGCAATACTCCCCTGTTCTTTAAATACCCAGCAGCCCCTGGTTTGTTCGATCTGACCAAAACCTCTCATATCTAATTACCGAAGAGAAGAAGAATTTGGATTGCTGGTTTTCCCAGGTCCACTTTTTCTTCTTCTTTATTCTATATTTCTGACCACCCTCGCTTTCTTTTTTCTTAATTCCTAGTAACCTTTCATATGGATCAGCTAAGACTATTGTTTTCGTTTCTACTAACACTTCATGTATCAGTATCAGGTAATTTTATATATAAATCATAAGGGAAATTGCAAGTGACATCAAAAATGAAAAAGAAATTTCTAATTTCAATTGTCGTCCTTAACACTGATTGGGTCTAATGTATCTTTGGAATACCATTTGCAGGAGTTATTTCAACGACATTCACAATAGTTAACAAATGCGACTACACAGTATGGCCAGGCATTCTTTCAAACGCTGGAGTTGCTCCTCTTTCAACCACCGGTTTCCTCCTTCAAACGGGTCAGTCTAAGACCATCTCCGCACCCACTTCTTGGGGTGGCCGCTTCTGGGGTCGAACTCTATGCACACAAGACTCCACCGGCAAGTTCTCTTGCGTCACAGGTGACTGTGGCTCGGGGAAACAGGAATGTGCCGGCAAAGGAGCCACACCACCTGCGACGTTGGCGGAGTTCACTTTAGATGGAGCTGGGGGGCTTGATTTTTTCGATGTGAGCTTGGTAGACGGATACAACGTGCCTATGCTGGTGGTTCCTCAAGGTGGTTCCGGAGAGAACTGCACGAGCACGGGTTGCGTGGTGGATCTGAACGGCGCGTGTCCTTCAGAGCTGAAGGTGAAGAGCGTGGATGGAAAAGAAGGGGTGGCGTGCAAGAGCGCTTGCGAGGCGTTTGGGTCTCCACAGTACTGTTGCAGTGGCGCGTACGGATCTCCCAGCATCTGCAAGCCATCGTCTTACTCACAGATATTCAAGAGTGCTTGCCCACGCGCGTACAGCTATGCGTACGACGATAAGACGAGCACATTTACATGTGCGTCTGCAGATTATAGCATCACCTTTTGTCCGCCCCCTAACACCAGGTTAGATCTGGCTCATGATTCATGAATACTAGCATTAAATTAAATGCACTTATTTTTAGGCAAAATGAGTTTACCAAGTAACGGTCAGTGGCATAATCTATAACCGTTATCCAATCACATCGTGATACGGTCTAACGTTTCATTTTTTGCAGTCAGAAAGCGTCCCAGGGCCAAAACACCAATCCGGATACTGCCCCTCCTTCTGGCTCGCCTTTGCTTAACGGTAACACCGCCATGGTGTACGAAGGTGCTTTCGATCAAACTGACATATCATTCTCCACGTGTACCCACGTGTTCCAATCCCAAGCTACTGCCGTGGTCATCGGCCTCGCAATGGCCATGTGGCGATTGTCGCAGCTCTCCTAAAGTTTTTCAACCGGCATGGCCCATGTGAGTTCTGTAGGGCCCACAGCTGACGAGGATGCCAGTCATTTGAAGGGGCAAGCTCACCCGCTGATGTCGATGTTCATGTTCATGGCAATGGTGGCCCACTCCTTATCTTTCTTTTTGTCCGGAAACCCCACAAACAAGTGTTACGGGCATTGAAGGTCAAGTCCCCACCAAATTAAACTATATGTCAAAATAGGTAGTGGGGGAAATGAGGGTATTCTTTTTTGAATTTTTAATTCATATATTTTTCCTCCTATTATAGAGTTCATTGTATTGTGGGCGATGGGATTCATTTATTGGTTGGGGAATAATGTATAACTTGAAGAAACTACAATACGAAATGGACTTGTATTTTAGTCTGTATTTTTTTGTTTTGTTCCATCTTGCATATTATAACTCAATCGCATTAACACTAAAATGTTGTCATTGAAGACGAGAAAAGCGAGGCATTGAAAGTTTGGATAATAAACTAAGCCGAGGTCTACAATGTTTGGATGATCAAGCAACAACAGAGCAGTTATAAGACTGATTTACTATAAAAGAATTGGGTAATTTCCAAGTCTCCCTCCTTTTGGAGTTAAATAATAAAATTATTTATGATGAAAATTTGGAGTATTGAATCATAAAAGCATGCTGTTTTTTTTTTGTTATATCATGTATGGCCTTTTGGATACATCAACATCTCCTTTTGGGACCGCTTTGATTTCAATATCACATCCATAAGAGTATTGTGGTGTTGGCCACAGCTTGATAGTAGAGCAATAAGTGGTGCAGTTGTTCATAGTGACTCATTCCATGCCATGTTGGGTCCTCCATATATATATATATATATACACACACACAGAGACATAGACATATATCTTATCCTCACCTGCTTGTTGATATTTCATGTTGAGCCATCTATAAAGTTATTTTCAGTGTTATTGGTGGGGGAGGGGATAAGATGATATTGGAGTTTAGCATGCTGAATTATGAGGCGCAGCAAATAGATTGTAATTGATGAGGCAGAGGCAGATATCCTCATCTACTTGGTGAGATGTTTAAGTTGTTACTGAAAAGGGTAATATCATTGTTTGATTGGATTTGGAAGCAGAATCATGGTTGAGCCCCTTTCGTCATAGGCGTGCTGTGTTGGTGTGCTTATATACGCTTCTTTCCTTCACACATAGATAGTGATTGCTTACAACTTCCAAGTTACAACTTAGAATTGCGTCCAGATCACTAGTTTTGTGTTCCCACTTCCTACTTCCTACTTGAACCCTTTATTAATTTATCCTTTTGTCAAACTAATGAACCAAACATCCCACTCCTCACCTCCACAATCCAGATTCTTGCCACTTGGATTTTTGCATTTCTTCTCCATTAATTTTACCTATATACCTTCCTCATTCTTTTTGTTTAACTACCCTTGTTCATTTTGGATTTTGGTTTTCTTTTTGCCCAGTTAGCCGATCCTTTGATGGGCTTCCAACCTACCACATCCCCAATATCTGCCTCTCACTCTCTTCATGTGTAAATTTTTTCATAAATTGGAAAACATTAGAAAAATACCTTTATCTCACTATTTTCTCATTAAACATGTAGAAAATGACAAATTTTGAACTTGATTATCTAGGAAGCTACTTTTTGTTAATTTTCATTAATTCAAAACTGAGATGTGCTTAAGTGTTACTAGCCGTTATAGGCTCAAGACTGGTATCATAGTCTTGTAGGGTGGGTAGCCATTTATTGGCGTCATGGTGTTACTGATTAGTTATTAAGATTGGTAGTTTACTTTCCCCTAGTTACTGTTTTTGCTTGGTAGTAGTTGATAGTTCACCTTTGTGCTTATATCCTTGTATTATTTTGCCAGCAAGTTATGATTGAAGTATTATCCAAACTCTCTTCTCTTTCTTCTTAGACTTTTCTTTTTGAATTCTTCCCCCAGTTTTCACTCTCCAAAATTCTACACGTATCAATAAGCTTTTAGAAAAAGTAAAAAGTTGATTAAGAAAAAAAATTGTTTTTTCCACCCAACATTGCTAAGCATCTAATAAAAGTTGATGATACCATTTTAGTTATGAGAATTAGTTCATGGCAATGATTCTTTCCATCATTAAATGATAGAAAACCATGCACGCAAGCCTAACCTGCGTGCAAATTAAGATACATCTTTTTCTTAAAAGAATTGACAAAAACATGTGAATGTAATAATCATTTAAAATAAATTTATTAAAAAATTTACTATATATATAATCTTACAATTTTATTAATTTATTTAATATATATAAAAAAAATTTTATTTAATTTTTTTGTAATCTTTACATTTTCATTTAAATTAAAAAAATTTCTTTTTAAAAAGCATAATAAATACAATGATATTTTGATCATTTCACTTAAAGGCACTGCAAGAGTATTTAAAATATTTGAGTTATAAGTAAAATACAAAAAAAAATTATTATGTTCTTTAAGTGAAGTGATTAAAATATCTTTATCTTTTAAAAAGAGATAAGTAACTTTTAGATCCATAGAAAAACAAAAATTACAAACTTTTGCAATACTACGAGAAAGTTAGCAATTTTAAAAAATGTTTAGGGGAGATAGAACCCAAAGTTAATAAGACTATTTGAAAGCCAAAGAGAATGAATAGGTGATAAAATAGTTAAAATGAGTGAAGTTAATTATATTATTGAAAGTAATTAAATAATAAGAAGGAAGCAGTAGCCAGTAGTTGTGAATTGCTGAAGTGGATATTGGTTGCTTAATATTAGATAGACGTCAAACACATCTTCTAAGGATCTTAGAACTCTATATATAGCTTCAACCTACTGTGGTTTTATTATAACCTAACAAAAATACCGAAGTTAGGCTATGTTTGGAACCTGAATTTTTTGGTTTATGAGATTAAACGGAATCTGATTCCATGTTGGAAAAGTCCACCAGTATCCAAATTAAAAAGATACACGCCGTTGAATTAAAAAGGGAGAGATTCTTAGATATATTTTTTGAATTGTAGAAAGTAAAATTGCGAGTCACGATTTAATTGTTTTGAATCATTTTAATACAAGACGAAATATAAGTTTCAGAAGAAGAGAAAGAATTAAATTGATAACTTGAACCTAAGATATTTTGATTAGAGTGAATCGCAAATTGTTGATATAGTAGCTAGCTAAGATATTTGAAGTAGTAGACAGTTTTACTATTTTGGGTGAGTGAGTAGGCTGCCTATACCCAGAATGGCACCTCTATTGATTGAATTAATCATTGTAGAAATACAGGAAGTTTCTAATGGAAAATACAGATTAATGTGATGAAGGTGAATTTGTTACTTGAAAGAAAGAGAAGAATCGAATCGAATAGCCACAATGGAAAAGTTGGAGTGTGAAGTTGAAGTTGGTTTGGTCCTCGATCACAGTATCCATTGCAATTTTAGCATCCACTTTGGCCTTTTGCCAAATATTTATTATATGTATATAGGCATCCCTTTGATTTTGATGCATCCCAGTTAGCTAGCTTGCTTTCATTATTTCTTTTTTACTCCTCCAGGCTCCAAATACACCTCTCCAATGCACTTCCATTTCCATGCATGGGCAGGGGAGCCCAATATTCTTATTCACTTCCATTAATACTTACACTTCCATGATCTTCATCATCTTCTTCTTATTTTTCATTTGAGAAATTAAGATTCAGTCCCCAGGACACCTTCATTACATTCAAATGGATTCCTTTGGTCCCCAATATTTCTCTATCTTCATTACTCTCATTTGGCTTCTCGGTAATTCCTTTTGCTCAAGCTATACCACAGTTTTCATTTTCATCAGTATCTTTTATTAATTAAAACCATGGAATCCCATTCTCAGTGGATCTTTTCCTTCTTTTATTGAAAGATTGCATTTGCATATACTAACTTAACTCCTTTGATTGGGATACAGGCACCGGCGCCGCAGCAGGGACTACTTTTACTCTAATTAATAAGTGCGACTACAAGGTATGGCCAGGAATTCTGGCCAATGCTGGCAGCTCTATATTGGACACCACTGGATTTGAACTCCAATCGGGTGGGTCGAGGAGTTTCCAACCCCCACCTAGCTGGTCCGGAAGATTCTGGGGCAGAACCGGTTGTAGTTTCGACCCCAGCAGCGGACAGGGTAACTGCACAACAGGGGACTGTGGGTCCAACCAGGTTGAGTGCAATGGCGCTGGAGCAACCCCACCAGCAACGCTAGCAGAGTTCACAATCGGGTCGGGCAACCAGGATTTCTACGACGTCAGCCTGGTTGACGGCTACAATCTGCCAATGGTGGTGGAAGCGGGTGGAGGGTGGGGCTCGTGCCACACCACAGGATGCCTGGCCGATTTGAACCAGCAGTGCCCGAATGAGCTACGGATCGGGGACGGTTCGGGTTGTAAGAGTGCATGCGAGGCATTTGGAAGTCCCCAGTACTGCTGCAGTGGCGCGTATGCTTCACCCTCCACTTGTAAGCCGTCAGTGTATTCAGAGATATTCAAATCCGCGTGTCCGAAATCGTATAGCTACGCTTACGACGACGCTACCAGTACATTTACGTGTAGTGGAGCAGATTATAGCATTACATTCTGCCCTTCAACCACAAGGTAAGCAGAAGCAGATTTGGTATTTGATAATTGGTAATGACATCCATCTGTGATTAATGTTTAATTTGTTTGAAGCAGCCAAAAATCGGCAAGAGATTATTCCCCTTCACCACCAGCAACTGGAGTTGGGACAGGGGAGGTTCCTAATCCTGTGGTAGTTGAGAGTCCATGGTATCCCAACTTTTTAATTGGACTCTCGTCCAAGTCCCTCACTTGCTCATCCTCATTCATTGCTTCGCTCACTCTGCTCACCTTCCTCTCTTTCCAATATTGAAGGTCGTTGTCATAGGTCTGTTACTTACCCTTCAATTTTTTGAGGACAAGCTTTTAGCGTAGGATTGGGGAAAACAACTATGCTTCCTTTGCTTGACTTGGAATCTTAGTAAAATGGATGGTTGGTTGTTGTGCCCTTCTCCCTCATGTTTAATCATTCATGGTTCTTTTCTGGTGCAATTAAATAACTCAAATGGCTGCAATAGATTTTGTAATTTATTTGCTCATAAACTGTATGCAAAAATTGAATATTCAAGTAGTGGGCATGCTAGCCTTTGGTCCTATTAACGTAAAGTAGATGCGTGCTCCAAAACACAAGAAATGATGTATCCTCTACGGTGACACCCGCTGTACCTATCTCGTTTGGAGCCTCTGCGCTTAGATTTAACATTTAAGCAAATGAAGGATTTCTAAGCAGTATTATTTTGGAGATTGAAACGACAGACACAAAAGTCATGTGCTAATTGAATACGGTTTAATACTTTAATACACCTCCTATCTACGGTAAACAGCGTTTGTAGGGTGAGAACTTTGAATCTACAGAGGCCTGCAGAATAAGTGGGGCACATCTCCCAACTCATTCTAAGGATTCCAACCTCCATATGGAGAAGGGCGTTTAACAATTAACACCTCCCTTATGCGGCCGGAGATTCACACCTTTGCTCCAGAAAAGGGGCATCATAATCATTTCTCTAGAGGCCTTAAGTCCACTTCCCACTATCTGGGAGTAGAAGGGGCCGAATTCGTTGCTGATATTTAAAAATAGAGTACTTCTATGAAAAAGTTCATTGATGTTGCATAAGAAAATACTGAAGCATAAATTCTGAATAGTTCACTAAATGCTAAGGCAAAATTCCATAGGATTACAATGTTACGGCTAATTTGTTCCTTTATCAACTTCATATAGGGGAATCAAAACTAATACGGCAGGGCTTTAACGATTTATCTCTAAGAAGGCTTAACCAAGAAGCCATGGAAAGGGAAAGCAGAGTAAGTGAGAGAACTTGTCCGCCTTCCAAATCTACAACTCGTCCTTGACGTCAGCGTGATCTTCAACCGCATCAGCTTCCTTTGAATCACTTTCTGCCTCAACTTCTTCAGTATCATCTTCCTCTTCAACTGCTGCATCAAGGTTGATGTCTAAGCTAGACTTCACAGAGTCATAAATACGGGAAGCAAAATCCTTGGGGTCATTCAGCATGAAGCCACTTTCAAAGAGTGCAGTCTGGTACATCAACTGTGCTGTTTGCTTCACACTCTCATCCTGAAAGGCAAGCCAATTGTGTCAACAAAGGAACCTTTATTCTGTTGGGAAAAAAGAGATGAGAAAAAGAGAGGGGAGAGGGGAGAGGGGAGGACGGAAGATAATTTCAATGGTGTGTAATACTGCCAACAAGTTTACAATAAACACCATAGAATGCTGCCAATAATTCCAAACATGAAAATAGCAATAAGAATTAACAAGAATTAGCTACTAGTCGACTTATTCCACTAACGAAAGCAAATTGAACATATTCTCATGAAATTAGACTAGCCAGATGCATGTGTCAACCTAACTTGAAGGCCACTTCCTTGTAAGAGGAAGAATCCAGGGACCAAAATATCCTCCAAAATAGACACGAACGTCCCAATTCTCAAAGTGTAAATTATTACGGCAAGCTAGGCTTTTGTATCACCAAATGCATAAACAAATAAACATGCATTCAGCGCATAGAAAATTTGGGAAGGAGTGTGGAGATTAAAAAGAGAAATTAACTAATAATCTAGAAACCTTTCTAGGGCAGGTTGAAGAGACTAGAGACTTCAGTAAGGACACATGGAAGACTAAACAGAAAAGTGAGCTTAACTCTATCATGCCATAACATCCACGTAGTAGTATTTTTACAAACGTTAATATCTCAATTTCCATGTTCACACTAAAAAATGAAAGCAACTGGAAGAATTCAAATCTAGAATGTACCTCAGGGCTCTTCACTACTCTCTCCCGGAGCTCCTTGATGATAGGGTGCCTAGGATTGATCTCAAGAACCCTCTTGCCACGCATGTATGCTTGCTTGCTAGCATCTGATAGAGTTTGAGACTGCATGATCCTTTCCATATTAGAACTCCATCCATATTTTGACGTCACTACCACACAAGGTGTGTTGTCCAAACGGTTGGATATCTTCACATCGTCTACATTCTCACTGGAAAGGGCATTCTTCCACCACTTGGTCAGATCCTTGAAGGATTCCTTCAGTTCCTTGTCTTTTGCATCCTTCCCAAGTTTCAGACCCTCCTTGGACACATTTTGGAACTTTTTGTCTTCATAATCCATAAGATATTGCATCAAGTATTCATCAACAGGATCTGTGAAGAAAATAACCTGTAGCAATTGGAAAAAAAAAAAAAACTCAGAAGACATGAAATCATGTTTCTTTCTAACCAAGAATTGAAAGACAAATCCAGATTTGAAAAGACTAACAAATGACAATTTTCTAAACCAAAAGACTTCGCATAAAAACCAAGGAAAAAGAAATCCAATAGCACCTCATAATTTTTCTTCTTAAGCCGCTCAAGGAATGGAGATTTTTCCAATTGTTCTTTACTGTTTCCAGTTATATAAAAGATATCCTTCTGTCCAGCTTTCATTCTAGAGATGTACTGATCGAGAGAAGTCAATTTACCCTCGGACTTGGTGCTGCAACAATTCAAGAATCAATTAAATTGTCAACTAATGAAAGGGGGATAATAACCTTAAATGTTGCAAAAGGCGGCCACAAAAGAATTTAATCACAGGAAAAGTGGATAACAAGTAAGACACCTCTCAAATCTAAGTAGTTTTGCCAGACGATTTCTGTTGGTAGCATCCTCAATGATACCAAGTTTAATGGACTTCCCAAACTCATTCCAGAATTTAGCATATTGACCTCTCTTCTCATCGTTGTCAAGGGACTTTTCATCTGCATCAAGATCCAACATTGATGGAAGTGCAAAATCAATTAATAGAATTGAGGAAACCCTTCACAATCACAATTGAGCTGTGCTTTGGAACATTGAACAAGGCAATGTCAAGCCAAAACTTTTGCATGACACACAGCAAGATTAATATTTTGAAAATGATACAGGTAGTAGGACAATCTTGGAAATCGCAACAGAAAGAGGTTCAAGCATTCGAGTTATTACACCATACCTTTCTTCTCTTTGTCTGTGGACTCATCAGGATCCTCATCAGCTATCCTACGGATCATATCAAGGGCTTTCCTAATGAGTTTTTTCTTGATTGTCTTCAGACTACTGTGTTGTTGAAGCATTTCTCGTGATACATTAAGTGGCAATGTGTCAGAATCAACAAGACCCTGCTCCCAATGTCAAAATATATGAGTTAATAAATGAAATATACTTATCCTCATAAAATATACTAAGCTGCAATAACAAAGCATACGTGTGATTACCTTCAAAAAGTTAAGGTATTTTGGCAACAATTCATCAAATTCATCTGAAATAAATACTCTTCTGACATACAACTTCAGATTGGATTTGTTTGCGTTATAATAACTCTCGTATAAGTCCTGAGGAGCCTTATGCGGTACAAACAAGACTGCCTTAAACTCAACATCACCTTCAGCTGAAAAGTGACTCCATGATAAAGGTTTCTCACCACTAAAATCCTGCAGGACAGATAAATTCACAACTTTATACAATTCAACAAACTTCAGGGTGAAGTGAAGTTCTCTATAACATCCTTAGGTATCCCATAGCTAATGAAGATGGCAATATACCTTTGCAAGTGAGTGGTAGAATTTGGTGTACTCTTCGTCTGTTACCTCCTTTGGGTTCCGCAGCCATATAGCTTTCACATCATTCAAAAGTTCCCACTCATAAGTTGTTTCCTTCACCTTCTTCGTCTTGGGTTTTTTATCTTCGCTTTCACTTTTCTCAGCATCTTCGTCTTCACTATCTTCCTCAGAAGAGCTGCTTTCAGCTGTTTAGGGAGTCAAAAAAGGTAAGAACGACAGCATACATTTATGAAAATATATGCAAGTTAAGTAATAAACACTAGAGCAGTTTCTTATAACAAGGTTCTATAGGGAAGGATCACCCAATCAAGTTCTTGAATTATACATACATGATGGTTCCTCTTCATCTTCATCAGCAGGAACCTCCATGTCAACTTCTTTGCTAGCCCAAAGATAGATTGGGAAGTTGATAAATTCCGAGTACTTCTTCACCAATTCCTGTGGGGGAAAAAAGTTATTGAATCAGGTTCATTAATCTTTCTTTCAAAAGAATCAAGTTCAACAACTAATGCTAGCCCAAGTGCCTAATAGACGTCAAATATCCCTTTAGGAAACATCAAGGAACCACCCCTAGAAAAATAGGGAGAGAAAAAACGCACAAATAGAAATAAGTGCTAGTTGTTAAACCCGCTGAGGGGCTTGTTTAAAGATACATAATATTGAATATTTCTTTAGAGAAAGTCAATAATATGAGGAAGAACTTCAGAGACACAGGCCAGAAGCACAACATAAAGGTACAGAAAACTATAAGACAAAATAAAATTCTGCCCTTGCTAGGCACCTTTATTATTAAGGGTAAAATACTTTTACTTCTCTTAGAGTTTGGTAAGATAACACTTGTTACCATTTTTGTTTCTGAACTGAAATTCGACTCCTTTATAAAAGTATAAATATACCAATTTATCTTTTACACAAATTTGCTGAAAAACTGAAAAACAAGGATAAATTAATACATTCACGCTTTCATAAGGAGCAGTGTCATTTCGGAAACAAAAAAAAAAAAAAAAATACCAAGTGTTATATCATCAAATCTTAAAAGAGGTCAAGGTAATTTACTCTAATACTAATTGTCGCATAGGACAAAAAATATCACCTGCCATAAATGCACAGTGCATATGTTGTTACTTTCATTGTAAAAAAACAACAGAGTAGTCTTATGTATAAAAAAATATAAGACACAATTTTAAGTTATAGTTGAGCAATTAATAATAAAGCTATCGATTTAATGCATACTTTCAGCTTAGTCTCCTCCAAGTACTCCCCAGCCTCATCTCTGAGGTGTAATCTAATCTCAGTTCCACGTCCTAACGGTTCATTCCACGTGTCTTCTGAAATTGCAAATGCTCCATCAGCTTTTGATTCCCATACATACCTGAAAGCGAAACGATTTTATAATCAATTCTAGGATACAGGTCCAAAAATAGAAAACATTTTGGAGTATAATTATCAGGAAAAGTTATATCAAGTCTAAAAGACTTACTGTTTATCATCGTTATGTTTGCTAATGACTTCAACGTAGTCAGCCACAAGATACACAGAGTAGAAGCCAACTCCAAATTGCCCAATAAGATTGAGATCTCCACTGGTCTGCATTTTCTCCACGAACGCTGCATTGATAAGTAGTTCCAATTAACATCTTTTACAGGTTATTATGGATGGAAAATCATTTAGCACAGACAACAGGATATATATATATATATATATACCTGAGGTTCCAGATTTTGCTATCGTCCCCAAATTCTTAACTAAATCTTCCTTTGTCATACCTATACCTCTGTCTCGAATTGTAAGGATTTTCTTTTCCTTGTCTAACTTAATCTGCAATTCATCATATAACATGTATTAGGTACAAAATAAACAAACCATGCGTGTTTACGTCTATTCAAAATGACTAGTACAGAAAATACTATCATCAGCATTGCATTAGATTGCCATCCTTAAATGTACAACACGTCCAATTCTTAAGATGAAGTTGAGCATTTAAACGTACTAACCTGGATTTCAAGCTTCGCGTTATCACCTTCACCCAAAATCTCTTTATCAGTGAGGGAGAGGAACCTAATCTTGTCCAATGCCTAGATTATCGCAAAATTTCTCATTAGCACCAGGTTCCATTAACAATTTTGAAGCAAGTTTTTTCAAATAATATGAGAAGAAACCAGCTTACATCAGAGGCATTGGAGATCAACTCCCTGAGGAAGATATCTTTGTTACTGTAGAGGGAGTTGATGATAATATCCATGAGCCGTGACACTTCCGCCTGGAACTCAAACTTCTCCGCGTTGCTGCGAAGCGATCTCTTAGAGATCGACTCCGCTTCCCTTCAATCACATTAAATTACGTTTCAGAAATAAAGGAACAAAACAAAAACAAAAAAAGAGTGATATTAATGCAAAACAAGTTCAAAAAACCTCTTGGCCACATCTGAATCGGTGGAAAGACCATTTGGAACAGCTCCAATCTTCTCCTCCACCTTGGGTGGATCTACAAGCTCTTCGGAATTACCCTCGGCATTCGCCTGAAACTTTCGACCTAATAAAACGTAGATTCACAATTACACTCAAATTTCACATGCATCTTAAAATCCCAATATTTAAGCCTAGGTCTGTAACCAAGAAAATGAGTAACTCCAGAGAGCAGTGCACAATTCGTTTTCAAAACCTAGAGATCAATGAAGTCGTACCTTGATCTGCAAAGAGAAAAAGTAGACAGAGAAGAAGGAGAGCTGAAGGAACCGTCCACTTCCTCATCGTAGTGTATGGACTTTCTAGTAGCTTCGCCCACTGATAGGATCAACTCTACATCTGTGATTTATTTATAACTCGGTTATAGGTTGCGACCGTGATTGTCACGGGAACGAGGAATAGGGTTCCGATTGGCTGCATTTTGCCAGCATGGATGATCGAACGCCTAAGGATTTTCTTGTAGAGACGTGGCTAGGTTTCATTGGTTTATCTGTTTCCTTTGACGTGGAGAAGGAGAGTGTTGTAGACGGTCCCATGAGACGACTCTGCAGCTCAAGTCTACGAGGGACTTGATTTGCGATGCCATGTCATTGCTACTTCTGTAACGTGGCAGTTTGTTATTGGTTCCATATTCTCTTTTTTACGTGGAAAAATTAAGTGCCCTTGTTTAGTCTTCAATCCATTTTATGTGGCAGTAAGTGCTACAATTTAACAAATATAAATTAAATTTTGGGTTAATATAAATTTTGTCCATATAATTTTAACTAATTAAATTCTTATAATTTTAACAATTTTTATTTTAATTATTATCCTCAAATTCTGAACTAATATTATTAAATTAACATGTAATATGACGAAGAATATTTATATGATAATTCTATATGCCTTCGTTTTTTACATTAGCAACCAAGTGATCAACAAAAAACGTCATCTTATACCGTGCGTCGTCTCTTTCTTTCCTGTCTAATGCTCTTTGCTCTTTTCATCGCATGAAAAGCCTCCTGCTTTGCCTCCTCTTAAGGGGTTAAGGTCCTTTTCTTCAAACAAAATATGGAGGATTTTTACAGACTACGGATCTCTCACTCTTCAGGAATGCTAAAAGTGGTGGAGCTTGATCTCCTTTTTTATTGTAATTGTATTATATTATTCTCTCTTTCTTTTTTCTTTTTTATGTGCAAAAGAGAGGGGATTTAAAAAATATTAAGTATTATTTAGTCATTTACTTAATAGATAGAAGCATACTCTAGATCGACATTGTGGGAAGTGATTATTTCTACCAACGCCCCAATTAGTATTCTTTTATTGACAAGCTTTCAATGCAAGCAAATAAGTTAATGCTACTGGAGGATATCACAGGGAAGACAGTGCAACAAGTGGCATGGGAACGAAACAGAGCAAAGTGACAATGGCTTTCGACAGTGGTTCAGGGGATGATACAGAGCCATGGGCTTTCGATAGGAAGGAAAATGATGATGTACAGTGGTTAGAGCTGGCAATCGAGCCGGGCCTCCAGTCCGACCTGATCGAATCAGTGACATAATTGAGTTGGCCCAAATTTAAATCAGACTGTCATATTGTTAGTCTAGTCCAGCCCATCGAATTATCGGGTTAACCCAATATAATTATAATTATCAATAATTTTTATTTAAATATAATTATAATATTTTTTATATTAAAAATATTAAAATAATAAATAATATATATATATAGTTAATATTGTTGTTTTATATATTCAATTGTTAACTTTTTAATTTTAATTTATTTAATAATAAAATTTATGTTAAAATGATACTTTTCACATACAATGTTGTTAACATTCATTCTCCTATTAAATTATAACAATTATGAAAGAAAAAGAATGAAAAAAAAAAGAAAAAAGTAATATTTGTAAAACAAGAAATTGATGATTTTGTTTTATTTTGTATAAATTATGTTTTATACTTTTACCTCCATCATTTTGATTGGATGTTTTGTTTTCTATTTAAATTATGGTTCATTCCCCTTTATAATTATTATTTAATGTTCAATCAATTCACTGGAATTAAAAGAAAAAGAACTAAAATTTTCACTATTGTTTAAACTTTTCTAATATATTTTGCCATAAAGTTTTTCCAGAAAAGTATAAAGAAAAAAAAAACAATGCCTATAAAAAAGTAAAATAGATTAAGGTTAATCAATTAGGTGGACCATAAATCTTATATTGCAGAAAAAAAAAAGTCTTTATAAATATATTGCATTTAGACTAGTTTTATTATTTTTTAAATATAAAAAATTAGTTGGCCCATCGGGCTAATTCAGGCTGCGAATCACATCAGGTTGGGCCAAAAAAATCTTATTTTTCTCGGGCCAGTATTTTGCTAGTCCAACCCTATTATTTTTTGGATTTGGTTGAGCCAGCCCATCAAGCTAAGTTAATTTTGCCACCTCTAACAATAACTTTGTAACAAGCATAAACGACGTTGTTTTTACTCAATGTCTTGGTTGTTGTAAAAAATGAAAACATTAATTTTTGTGATGTGATATATTAATTTATTGAAATTAATTAAGTATTTGATAATATAAACTAAAGTAAATATTTTTGAAACTGTAAAAATTTAATTAATTAATATTAAATTATAAAAATTAAAGTAAATTTAATAAAATTATAAGAATTGAAATCTATATTAATCTTTAAATTTTTCATTAAACTTATACTTATTGTATTGTTAAATTTGTCGTTTAAAAATTATTATTAGTTTCATTACTTATCATATTTTGTAAGATGGATTAAAAGATAGATTTTACTTTTTTTAAATGGGTAATGTAAAATACATTTATTTTTTTAAAATTTTATTGTCTCTTTACATCTAGGCAATATATAAACATAATTTTGTCTATATTGGTCTAAGTTATTAACGTTCTACAACATTCTAAACAAAATTATTGAAGAGATCGTGCATGTTATAGCTTAGTATTTCAAAAGTACACATTCATAAATATGTGGTTCATAAATGCATATTTAAGTGCATATGTATAAAAACAAAGTTATTTTTATATATTGAAACAATATGAAACGTGAATTATCTATATTAAAAAATATTTTAATCATGTATATGATTTAACATATTAATTTATAAGTTAATTTTAAACTACAAAATTTAACAATAAACTTACATTAATTATTTTGAAGAAGACTCTTGGGACACTATAATAATTTAGCTAAATTTCATATTAAATAATAATAATAATAAAAAGAATAATAGGTGGCAAGGATAGGGCTTAAACCTGTCCAAAAACATGAAGCCTTATCATAATCGTCCATTTATTTAATGTTAAAAGAATTAATCACACCAACATAATCAAATTTAAATATGTGGACAATATAGGGTGCAATTAGGGTTAGTAATGGGGTAGGCCATCTCATTCTTTGCAATTTTGTGTTGTTGTTGTTTTCATTCTTGAAGTTACGAATACTTTTGTCAATGTTGATATTGAATGTTAACTTTTAAAAAGATTAAATAACAAGAAAGCATGCCTTTAAATAGTTTATTATTACTTATATTTGAACATTATATTGTATATTAAATATATAGAATATTGGTAGTATACATAATAACTTTATATTATAACCAAATATTGTAAACTTTTAATTAAATAATAGACTATATAAAAACCTACAAAAATTATGCAATAATACAAGATTGATTTCGATTAACATTGGTGTGAATTCATCCCTTTATATGTATCTCTTAAATTATTGTGAGTGGAGTTTTAATATTGATTTTAATGATTTTTTTAAATTTATTAAATTAAATTATATAAATTACATTCTTATTGCTATTTGAATTTTTATTCTCACTGTAAAAGTTTTAATAATCAAAGAACTTTTTTATTAATAACATCATACGTAATTCTTGATTAATTTTATATACATACAAATAGATGTGTATATATATATATATATATATTTTGTGATTTGGGTCAGATAGGAATCTTGTGCTCGAGATCTACTTTGAATCCAAAAATAGTTTTACGGTATTTTTTTAATTTCGTCTTGTTACTTAATTAATCTTGTACCAAACGAATGCAGTGCGAGACAGGATAGGACGAATAGACATTAGTCTCTACTCCCTAGTTGGTGGTGTTTGGTTTGAGAAATGTTTTTTCTCAGGCATACTACCTCTTGGAAATCCCTTTCCTAGGAAGAGAATTTTAGGAAAATGCCCATGTTTGGTTTAGGGGAAATATTTTTAAGAACATAAATAATTTTTTCAAAAACACCCTTTAATTAAATTAAAAGAAACTAGGTAAAATAACACATGTATCAAAATAATTCCAGCATTATACATATTTTGTGAAGTCATTCATGACCGGTTTGGAAAGAAAAAAACGTTCAACATATCCAAGTCAGTTAATTCAATCCCGAAGGAGGAGGAATGAAGTCATTCATCTCCACACTGTCTCATGTACATTATGATGTTCTACAAGTTGCAAGTATAACACTTGCTTCTGGCCAACTTTTGAACTTGTTAACACTCATTGGAAAAGAACATCCCAAGAAGAGCCTATAATCAGTTAATTACAAAGATATCTAACTCAGATAGAATCAACATTGCTAGAGTTGTCTTGAGCAGGGACGGTTTCATGAAATTTCCTATATGGTAGTAACCCTTTTAGCTATAACCAATAATGACTATAAAATTCGGGCCTCTGCCCCTTTTGCCACATAATAACAGGTGCCATTTCCATTGCAAGGCTGTGAGCATCCATCTGGATAAAGTCAACAATCTTGAGCATGTTTATCAAATGTTTATATAGTATCTAACCACTGAGTGAATTCATTTAATGGAATCTAAAAATTATAAAACCATTCTGATGATCATATTGCAAGGAGAAAGGAAGACTGCTAATTATAAGAGAGGGAGAAGATACAGAGTCAGAAACAAATGAAAGAGCTCAACACAACCTTTCAATAGACAAAATAAGATACCCACAGATATGCAAAATCCAGAAACAGAACACACAAACCCACATATATGCAACAGATCTGCAGCAAAGAAGAGGAAAACAGAACACACAAAAATATTTCTCATCCCATTTTCTTGTACCAAATGCTTCATGAGAGTAAGTGTTTAAAAATTTGAAGAAGGTCCATCACATGACCTTTGTAAAAGGCTTTCTGATTAAATTCAAATCCAGTAGGCATGGCTAAGTCAAATGATGGGAATGGATTAAACCCAAATCCAATGATACTGATACACATCTGAGGGAAAACTGAGCATTCCTTTACATCAAGAAGCTTAGTGGATGCTCATGCAACACTTAATTCGCATATGGCCCGCCACATTCCATCATAAATTCACGGATTTTAACATTTAGAGGGCATTCGGATTGGCTTCTCCCAGAGGAGAAGTCATTCCATTTAGTAAGAATGTATTCTGCTATAAATTGTACGGATTAGTATCTTATTTTTTTTAAAAAAAAAAGAAATAAAATAAAAAATTATGATTAAAGTATAATTATTATTTTATAACCTCTCTTTTTAAAAGAAGTATATTTATTTTTTTTATTATTTTACTTATTTGTTCATCATAATTATATTTTTTATTATAATATTATAATTAAATTTTATCATAATTATAAAATTTAAATTTAATCAAATATTTTTTTAATTTAA
>JASKGM010000001.1:14064685-14075324 GCA_034509205.1 Ceratonia siliqua | reverse complement strand
TTTGGTACTGTAGCACGAATCTGGAGCTGCTGCACATTTCTGGTGATTCTTCTGGGTGTATCTCTGCAAGGATAAAATTGGATGGCTGATAATACATTAGACATGAAGCTTGTAGCTGAAATAACGTCCTCCTCTGCTAGGGTCACTGACCGAAAGTTGAATGGGAAGAATTATGCCCTGTGGCAGCAAACTATACCGAGGTATTTATCAAGCATTGATATGTTGAATCACCTAATTGATGACCCACCCCCACAAACAAATGAAGTTGCTAGAAACAAATGGATGATGGAAGATGATAAAATTTTTAATCAAGTACAGATAACATTAGAACCTATGTTAGATGATGCTACTGGTCACTGAGACTGTAAAAGAGTTGTGGACTTATTTGCAAGAGCTATTTGCTAGCAAAGAAAATTTGATACATGTCCAGGAAGTGTTGACTAATGTATACCGGGCTAAGCAAGATGAAGGGAAGACACTAATTAATTACTATACAGAGCCTAAACAAGCTTTTGCGGAAATGAAGGCACTGTTTCCAATTGCAAGTGATGTTAAGAAAATGCAACAATAGCAAGAGCAAGTTGTTGTATAGTGTTTTCTAGCTGGATTGAAACTAGAATATGAGATAGCCCGCACACAGATTTTGATTGGCTCTAGAACTAGTTCTCTCACTTTTAATGAGATATTTTCTCGACTTAGGCGAGTTAGCAAAGACATCCTTGATGAACCAGTAAAAGGAACTAAAACTTTTGCCTTGGTAAGTACTAATCCAAGGTCAGAACACACTCGAGGAGAAAGGAGTGCCACTAGAGGTGGTAGAGGAGGAGGTTGAAACAGTGGGACCCGCACTAGCTTTGAGTGTGGTGAAACAGGTTATATAAGGAAGAATTGTTGGAAGTTGAGTGGGGCTGGAAAAGTTCAGTTTGATAAGCATCAATCTAGGTTTGCTAACACAACTACACATGATGGAATCCAACCCGCCCCACTCGGACCCAAACTTGAGCAACAAGTGACTATCCTTGCTGATGAGTATGCTCGTCTTACACAATTTTATACTTCTCAACTAGGTGTTTCATCCTCCACAGCCACCCTAGCTCAAATAGGTAAAATCGATAGCTTGCCTTTCCTTATTATCTCGCAACTGGGTCATTGACTAAGGAGTGACAAACCACATAATTGGTACCACAGGTACACTCTCTTCCTTTCAATCATCTAATTTTCCAAATTTTACTCTTGCTGATGGTTCATCCACTCCTGTTATCGGAAGTGGAACTGTAGATATCACCCTACCCTTCTCATTGTCATCTATCTTATGTGTGCCCTTTTTCCCTTTAACCTCTTATCGGTAAGAAAAATTACTCATTCTCTTAATTGTAGTGTTCACTTATTTCCTGACTGTTGTGTCTTTTAGGATCTTGGGATGAAGAAGATTATTGATAGAAGTCGTAAGTCTGATGGGCTGTATGTGTTGGAACACTCACAGGAACCTATGACACACCTTGTTGCTTGCAATAGCTTAGTTTCTCTACTCCAACTTCACTGCTTATTGGGTCATCGCTCCTTGATTATGTTGAAGATGTTTTCGAGTCTTGGGTCTGTATCTAATTTAGATTGTGAGTCGTGTTAGTTAGCTAAACATACCTGTGTGCCTCTTCCCCATAGAGTCATTCAATGGGCTGCGTTCCTTTTTGAATTAGTTCATTTAGATGTTAAGGGCTCATGTCTAGTTGTATCAAAGTCAAAGTTTCGATATTGTGTTACTTTTGTTGATGATTATTCTCGAACTACCTAGTTATATCTTATGGAAAATTGTTCAGAAGTATTCTCTATTTTTTGTAAATTCTATGCTGAAATACAAAATCAACGTGGTTGTTCTATTCGTATATTGTGTAGTGATATTGCAAAGGAATATTTTTCCGCATCATTTAACTCCTTTTTATCCCAGAAATGAATTGTTCATCAATCTTCTTGTGTTGTTTCTCCACAACAAAATGGGGTAGCGGAGAGAATGAATCGACACCCCCTGGAGGTTGCACGAGCCCTCTTATTTCATATGCAAGTTCCAAAGACTTTCTAGGCTGATGCATTTTCTACTGCCTGTTTTTTAATCAATAGAATGCCTTCAACTGTCCTTGGTGGTCAGATCCATTACACTGTCTTGTTTCCCTCACAGTCACTCTTCCCTATTGCCCCAAAAGTCTTTGGTTGTACCTGCTTTGTTCATGATATCAGACCCTTAATGTCCAAACCCAATCCTAGGTCACCAAAGTGTGTCGTTTTAAGCTATTCTCGGAATCAAAAAGGATATCGGTGCTTTTCTCCTAAATTGGGTCATTATTTGGTTTCAGTTGATGTTGTTTTCGTTGAGTCTGCTCCATTTTTCCCTAATTCTGCTCACCCTCCTTCATTCCCTATAGTAGAAGATGATTTTCTTATCTACGCTGTTAAAACTGAACCAGTACAAGTAACTCACCCACCTATTGCAGACTTGGGTCACAGCAGATGGTATCACCTATAGTCCAACATGACTCCCCTCCTCCACCAGCTTCTTCACCCCCTGATCCTGATCCCTCTCCACCTGCATCTGAGCTTGATCTTCCTATTGCTATTCAGAAAGGTAAACAAACCTACACTTATCTCATTTCTTCATTTGTCACCTATGATACTCTCTCTTCTTTGTCCAAGGCTTTTATCACTTCTATGGAGTCTATTACCATTCCTAAATCCCTCTCAGAAGCTTTATCTCACCTGGGGTGAACATCAGTTATGAAAGAGGAAATGAATGTTCTTGAACAAAACAAGACTTGGGACTTGGCCACTCTTCCCACAAGCAAATGTGCTATTGGCTAGAAGTGGGTGTTTACTGTCAAAGTTAATCCAGATGGGTCCATTGCTCGTTTAGAGCTAGATTGGTTGACAATGGGTATGAACAAACCTACAGCACTGATTGCTCTTAGACTTTCTCTCTTGTAGTCAAATTAACTTGTGTTCATCTCTTAATCTCTCTGGCTATCACCAATGACTGGCCACTGTACCAGTTAGACGTTAAAAATGCCTTCCTCCATGGTGACCTACAGGAAGAAGTTTATATGGAGCAGCCATCTGGGTTTGTTGCTCAGGGGGAGTATGGTAGTGTGTGCAAGCTGAAGAAGTCGCTATATAGATTGAAACAGTCCCCTTGACCATGGTTTGGGAGATTTAGTGAGGTTGTACTGGAGTTTGGTTTGTAGAGGACTGCACATGATCACTCATTCTTCTATTGACATACAACAACAAGGTGTATTCTCCTAGTTGTCTATGTTGATGATGTTGTAGTCACGGGAAGTGATGGAAATGGCATTAGTGCTCTCAAATATTTTCTTTAGAACAAGTTTCAGACTAAAGACTTGGGAGATGTTAAGTACTTTTTGGGAATTGAGGTGTTTCGTAGCAGGAAGGAGATCTTCGTATCCAAAGGAAGCATCCTAGATCTACTGAAGGATACAGGGATGTTGGGAGCAAAGCAATGTGATTCACCAATGTATTCATTCAAGTGTTAAGTTGAGAATCGATGATGGTGAACCATTAGAGTCCCAAAAAGATATAGGAGGTTATTTGAAAACTTGAACTAGCTTATGGTGACCCATCCAGACATTGCTTTTCCTGTTAGTGTTGTTAGGAAATTCATGTCTTCACCTTGCTCAATTCATTGGGAGGCGGTGATACGCATTCTTAAGTACTTGAAAGGTGCTCTTGGTTGTGGTATAGTTTACAAAAATCATGGGCATCAGAGAGTAGTAGGATACTCAGATGCTGATTGGGTTGGTTCATGTACTGATTGCAAGTCAACTACAGGGTGCTGTGTATTTGTAGGAGGAAACCTCGTTTCTTGGAAGAGTAAGAAACAATATGTTGTATCTAGATCTACTGCAGAATCTAAATATCGTGCTACGTCCCAATTAACTCGTGAACTGATATGAATACGTCACTTACTAGGTGAACTAGGAGTTGGATAGCCTAAATGCATGGAGGTCCTATGTACTATCAATCAGCTTTACATATTGCTTCCAATTCTGTGTTTCATGAAAGAATAAAACACAGAAGTTGATTGTCACCGCGTGAGAAACTTCAACAAGGCCTCATCTCCACCAAGCATGTCTAGACTAGTGAGCAACTAGCGCATATTTTCGCTAAGGCTCCTACTAAGGGCTGAGTTGAATATATTTGTAACAAGTTGGGCATGATTAATATTTATGCTCTGGCTTGAGGGGGAGTGTTAATGAGCTATGGGCATAGTTGTCATTAGTATTATGTATATACAATGTTAACCAGCCAATTTGGAGGTTTTACGGCTATTTCCACAATCTGCACTGTGTTTTTTCTCTCTCCTTTTCACTTAGGCTTGAACCCAAAATGACTAAAGTGTACCAGCATAAAGGGAAATGGGCTGTAGAGGATGATTTGGGTGTTGCTGAGGGTGTGTCAGTAATTGCCCACGAGGGCAAGGGTGGTGTAAATTTGGAGGATTCAGTTGCTATTCATTGAGTGACATGTGGAGCTCCTTGAGACCTTCTCTAGAAGAAGTTAGTTATGTAGTGGGAATAAAAGGATTGGGGGTTAAGGGCTAAGATGGAATTTGGAAGGTGTTTTTGGAGGGTGCTGGCTATCAAGAATGAGTTGGTTTTTCATTCCTTTTGTTCTTGTTGCATTGGACGCTTGTTGAATTGTAGTTTATTTCAGAAGCATTAATTCAATTTCTCAGCATCTTTTCTGCATATTTTCTGGGATAATTATTTGATCTGTAGACTGTTTGGCTTTTCGTTACTTGTTTGCCAAGTAATATAAGAGATTGGAGGTTTGTTCCTAATAGTCACCCTTCTTTTGTCATTTTAGAAAGTTTTTTCCTCTTTTGTATCAAAATTGCAATAGGTTTGCGATGCTTGTGAGTTTGCCAAGCATACATGTATTTGTGGAAATGTGGAAAATCCGTGTGCAACAATTGCCTGTCCCTTAAATTAAAGGTTGTTTCCTAGTTTAGGATGTTTCCTTGTTTATGATGCTAATTTATTTCCCGTAATCTTGTAAATCCCTTGAATCATAGGATTTCGGGTAGGAAATCAGGGAAATATTCTTTCCTCGGATGTAGGAGTTGACTTTAGGGAGTTTCCAATTCTTCTCTGTATATAATCAGCACCATTCATTATAAAATTTAACACTGGAAATAATATCCCTGCATTCAGCTTTTCTCCACATGGTATTAGAGCCTTCCCTTGGCTTCACACCCACTCGTAGTCATTCATAGCCATTTTTCCGGCCTTCGTATTCATTTTCCAGCCTCCATAGCCAAATATCAACCTTAGCCATAATATCCAGGAGAAAGAAATGTCCGAAACACCTTCAACCCATCAAACGGCAACAGTCTCAACCCTGCATTAAGAGGAAATCCAGCCTAGTCATGCCTTGGAAGAACTCCAAAACATTCAAGTTGCCTAACATCTTAATGAAAAGAATTACCTCAAATGGTAACAACTGGTGAAAATTCTTTTTGTCAAAGGATAATAGGCATTAGCTGGCCATTTAAAGCCAATGGATTCCATGCCTTGAATTGGCTGGCTATCTAAAGTCAGCAGATACAAGGCATTGAAGGCATTAAAAGCCAGCAGGCAAGTAAATTCTATGCCTGATTTGGTTGGCTATCTAAAGTTAGTAGACCCTTTATTTTGTACTCTTTGACAACTATTATGTTTTTGAAAACTTTCCTTATTTAGGATAAACTAGCTGTAGGATTAGCTCTAGGCCATAATTAGACAGATATCTATATCGTAGCTTACCTTATTTTTAGGACAAAATATCTACTGGAATTATCAGCATGTACTCCATATAAGGGAATTTCCGGCCCCAAAGTTCTCTGAGTTTGTCACTTTTAAAGGGAAAAGGAAAGCTGGGCCACTTGTTGGGGTGAACTAGGGTTTGAAGCATGGGATGGAGAAAACTCCTCAATATGTCATGGCTTTGGAATTCCATGATGCCTGAAATTAGTGATTCCTGTATGTTTTTACCAACTGCACAGGAGATTTTGGAGGCTGTTCATCATACTTACTCCAAGGTATGATATGCTGCGCAAATGTACAAGATCAAGGTGAAAATTGGGTCCACAAAAGGAGGCATGTTAGTAACTGAATATGCCAATACCTTGAAAATTCAATGGCAAGAATTAGATTATTACCAGGTTATTGGATTAAAGTGTAGTGATTGTGATGCCACTATGAAGGAATTTATAGAGAAAGATAGAGTTTATGACTTTCTTACTAGTTTGAATCCTGAATTTGATCAAGTTCGAGTTCAAATTCAGATGAAGTCCCTTCTTTAAATGAAACAATTTCAATCATCTGGGCTGAAAAAAGTAGGAGTTTGATGGTTGAACCACAAATCGTGGAAGCTTCAGCCTTGATTTCTGCAGGAGATGGCTAGCAGAACTCTGCAATAGACCAGAAGTTTCAAAACTCACACTATAGAAAGACAGAATTGGCAATAGGGGGTAGAACCGAGACACCAGAGACAATCTGTCGTGTGCTTACTGCAAAAAGCTAAGTCACAGCAAAATTAGTTGCTAGAAATTGCATGGAAAACCATCAACTTCAAGCCGAGAATGGGGTTACAACGGAGGACAGCAAAAGAACCAAGGACATGCCCATATGGCAACCCATGGCAGTCAAGAGCATGTGCAAGAACTCAATGGTTTCAACAGTGAAGAAATGGGAAAACTAAGAGGTTTATATGGTGCACTTGAAAAACCATCTGGTATATGTTCATTGGCTCTCTTTGGTAATATTTATTCTTCCATTGAATTTAATGTCTCAAAAAACTTCTTTGGACTCGTGGGTCATAGACTCTGGGGTCACTAATCACGACTCATTCTTCTTCTCAGTTTAGTATCTATACACCTTGTCCAAGCAATAAAAAGATTGTTGCTAATGGTTCACTTACAACTATGGCAGATATAGGAACTTAAGAAAATTCGGGTGAGCCTAACTCTTCCTTCTGAAAGCGTCTTGGAAGGTGAGGACTGTTTCACCCTTATATACAACATTTAACCACTCAACCTCTCCAATGTGAGACTTCCAACACTCCCCCTCTTATACTTCCAAAAGTGCCTTCGAAGGTGAGGACTGTCTTACCATATACAACACTTAATCGCCCAACGTTTTTGATGTGAGACTTCCAATAGAAACATACAAATTACCCCATCGTTTATTTTGAAAACCATTCTCTTGTCCCAAAATTATCCCTTAACCTTGTATCAATCCAAAAATTGACGAAAGATATGAAGTGCCACGTAATCTTTTATCCAAAATTGATAATGCAAGGGATTATTTTAATCAAATCCTATCTGCATATTTTCAAAAGGAGGGAATTATTCATGAATCTTCCTGCATTAATACCCCACAACAAAATGGAGTAGCAGAAAGGAAAAATGGACATTTCTTAAACACTACCAGGGCCTTCTTTTTTAATCAAAATGTACCAAAAACTTATTGGGGAAAAGATGCTCTCACATCTACATACATGATAAACATATTGTCATCATGCGTCTTGGGCTCAAAAAGTCCTATGGATTCACTCTCTAAATTCTACCTTGATCTGAGAACTACAAATAATCTTGTTCTTAGAATATTTGGCTTTACCTCATATGTTCATATTCAGAAACTTGAACCTCGAGCTATCAAATGCATTTTTGTAGGATATTCACCCACTCAGAGGGGATATAAGTGCTATCATCCAGCTACTAGGAAGTTTCATGTCTCTG
Organism: Ceratonia siliqua; assembly: GCA_034509205.1. Taxonomy (NCBI): domain Eukaryota; kingdom Viridiplantae; phylum Streptophyta; class Magnoliopsida; order Fabales; family Fabaceae; genus Ceratonia; species Ceratonia siliqua. The sequence continues at coordinate 14,067,538 of JASKGM010000001.1, read as the reverse complement.
TCGATGTCACGTTTGTTGAAGGGAAACCATATTTTTCCAAACCTTATCTTTAGGGGGTGTCTGTCTTGTTGAAGGTAAGGATTTTTTCAACTTGTCATTGACATCTTCCTCTCTCATGCCATCTCCTTCCTTACCCATGTCATCACTTGAGTGCAATTCTGTGTCAGATTTAGAACCTGTCTAAAATGATGAATCTTTCCCAGCCACGTCACATCCTGAGTTCATATTAAATGGCAAGATAGTTACAAAAAACACTGATATTGATGATAGAAGATGTGGGATAATGTACTCACGGTGAAAAGCTATTGTTCCTGATCCAACACACGTTTAATACTCCAATTCGAGTTCTATACATGAGGTAGTTATAAACTGTGAACCCATTCACCAAGATAATACTATGGAACTTGAGGCCTAAAGTAGTGATCTTGCACTCCCTATTGTAAAATGGAAAAGTACTCGAGAGTGTACTAAACGACCTTTATATCCTTCATCTTATTCTGTTTCCTTCCAAAAATTGTCACCATCCCTAAAAACTTTTCTCACCAGCTTAAACACTATCTCCATGCCTAACACCTTATTTGAGGCATTGTCCAACGAGGAATGGAGGAAAGCTATGAGAGTTGAAATGGAGGCACTAGAAAAGAACAAAACTTGGGAACTTGTTGACTTGACAAGTGGCAAAAAACTAGTTGGATGCAAGTAGATGTTCACCTTAAAGTATAAAGCTGATGGGTTCTTAGAGAGATATAAGGCGAGGCTTGTAGCAAAAGGATACACCAGACATACGGAGGAGATTATCAAGAAACGTTCGCACTAGTTGCAAAATTGAACACTGTAAGGATATTCTTGTCTCTAGCAGCCCACTTTGGATGGGAATTGCAACATTTTGATGTTAAAAATGCATTCTTGCATGATGACTTGGAAGAAGAGATATAAATGAGTATTCCTCCTGGTTTTAGTGAGAATATGGCAGGCAATAAATGTGTAGACTAAAGAAAGCTCTTTACAGCCTTAAGCAGTCACCAAGGGCATGGTTTGAACGAAATGCCAAAGTAATGTTTTCTATGGGGTATAGGCAAAGTCAGGAGGACCATACACTTTTATTAAACACTCAAAGATAGGGAGAGTTACAGTTTTACTGGTTTCTGTTGACGATGTAATTATAACAGGAAATGAAGAAAAGGAGAGATAGGCAATAAAGAAGTGTTTGATTAAGGAGTTTGAAATAAATGGGCTAGGGATATCAAAATACTTTCTACGAGTTGGGGTAGCTCACTCAAAACAAGGAATTTTTATTTTCCAATAGAAGTATGTTACAAATCTTTTAAGGGAAACAAGAAAACTTACTTGCAAACCTACATCGACCCATATAAATCCAAATCTCAGACTTGGAGTAGCCTTTGATGATAGGGAGATGTACCATAGGGTAGTTGGAAAGCTAATTTACCTATCCCATACACAGCTAGATATTACTTACTCAATAAGTGTAATAAGCCAGTTTATGCATGATCCTAGGGAAGTACATCTACAAGGATCTTACCGGATCCTCCTCCACTAGCTTGTTCATCCCCTTATCCTGATCCTTCTTCGTCCTTTATTGAGCTTTACCTCTCCATTGCCTCTCGAAAAGGTAAGAGATCTTGCACTTGTCTCCTTTCCTCCTTTGTTTCCTATGATGCTCTTTCTCTTTTGTACAGGGCTTTCATTACCAGCCTTGATCTTGTCACTGTTCCTAGATCCCTCTCTGAAGCCTTATCTCATCCTTGGTGGCTAGCTGCTATGCAAGAGGAAATGATTGCTCTTGAGCAAAATCACACTTGGGATCTTGTTACTCTTCTTGCAGGCAAACAAGCTATTGGCCACAAGTAGGTATTCACTATCAAAGTTAATTCAGATGGCTCCATTGCTAGTCTTAAAGCCCGACTAGTGGCCAAAGGGTATGCCTAAACCTACGGTACTAATTATTCCGAGACCTTGTCTCTTGTGGCTAAGATGACGTCTGTTCGTCTCCTGATCTCTCTAGCTGTCACAAATCATTGGCCACTTCATCAGTTAGATGTAAAGAATGCCTTCCTTCATGGTGAGCTACAAGAAGTGTATATGGAGCAACCAACTGGGTTTGTTGCTTAGGGGGAGTGTGGTCAGGTCTGCAAGTTGAAGAAGTCACTATATGGAATGAAACAATCTCCTAGGGCTTGGTTTGAGAGATTTAGTGAGGTTGTGTTTGAGTTTGGCTTACAGAAGAGTGCACATGATCACTTAGTTTTCTACTGACAAACATCATCAGGGTGTATTCTCTTAGTTGTCTATGTTGATGACATTGTTGTTACAGGAAGTGATGGTGATGGTATCTGTACTCTTAAATCCTTCGTTTAGAGCAAGTTTCAAATTAAAGACTTGGGAGACCTCAAGAATTTTTTGGGAATTGAAGTTCTCAGAAGTAAGAAAGGCACCTCTCTCTCTCTCAAAGGAAGTACATTCTTGATCTCCTTAAGGAAACATGGATGTTGGGAGCTAGATCGTGTGATCCCCAATGTGTCCAAGCGTCAAACTAGGAATTGAATATGGTGAACCACTGGACAATCCAGAGAGATACAAAAGACTAGTGGGAAAGTTGAACTATCTTACAGTGACGTGATCGGATATTGCTTTCTCAGTGAGCATTGTTAGCCAATTTATGTCCTCACCACGGTCATCTCATTGGGAAGCAGTGATTCGCATACTTAAGTAGTTGAAGGGTGCACCCGACCGTGGTATAGTATATAGAGTCATGGGCATCAGAGTGGTTGGCTACTCAGATGCGGATTGGGCGGGTTCATGTATTGATCGTAAGTTAACTATTGAATATTGTGT
>JASKGM010000001.1:14050460-14064585 GCA_034509205.1 Ceratonia siliqua | reverse complement strand
ATCAGAGTGGTTGGCTACTCAGATGCGGATTGGGCGGGTTCATGTATTGATCGTAAGTTAACTATTGAATATTGTGTGTTTGTGGGAGGAAATCTTGTTTCTTGGAAGAGTAAGAAACAAGATGTTGTGTCTAGATCTATTACTAGGTCCGAATATCGGGTTATGGCCCAACTTACTTGTGAGTTGATATGGATACACAATTTACTTGGTGAGTTGGGAGTTGGGAGCTGGGCAACCTACCTGTATGGATGTTCTTTGTCATAATCAAACAGCTCTTCACATTGCCACGAATCCAGTCTTTCATGAGAGGACAAAACACATAGAAGTTGATTGTCACTTTGTTCATGAGAAGCTCCAAGAGGGACTTATCTCCACAAGACATGTTCAGATTGGTGAACAGTTTATCGGACATTTTCACTAAGCCTCTCACGAAGAGTAGAGTTGAGTGTATTTGTAACAAGTTGGGCATGATTAACATCTATGCTCTAGCTTGAGGGAGAGTGTTAGTGTGTATTAGGACATAGTGGTAACTGTTGTATTCTTGTAAGAGTAAATGTGTCATTGTACTTTGTAAAATAACCTTAATCTAATGTGTGCATTGGCCGCACACTAAGTGGGTTGTTTTCATGGCTTATTCATCTGCTCCTCTTCTCTCAATCTCTCAATCCTTTCTACCTTTACATCTATTAAGCCAAAGTTCAGTCTAACCAAGCCAGCAAACCCATTGCTTCGGTTTATACGCTGTAAAACAACAAAGATAAGGTCTCTAAACACCAATTTACCTCTTCAGTTTGACCATCGGTTTTGGGATGATAAGCTGAACTCATCCGTAATTGTGTCCATTGGCCAAACGAAAAAGCTCCTTCCAAAAGTGACTGATAAAAATTCGATCTCGGTCTGAGACAATAGAATTAGGGAACCCATATAAGTGCACCACCTTCTTAACGAACACATCAGCCACATGCTTTGCTGAAAGAGGATGTGATAATGGAATAAAGTGGCTGTATTTAGTAAGGTGGTCAACCACAACTATAATGGTATCTTTGCTCTGAGACTTGGGTAATCCACACACAAAATCCATACTAATATCTTCCTAAATTTCATCCGGAATGGGTAAAGGCTGAAGTAGGCCAGCTGGACTCATTGCTAAATATTTATTCTTTTGACAGACATTACAAGCTGCGACAATGTTTTGAATGTCTTTCTTCATACGCTTCCAATACACAAAACTAGCAATGTGTTTGGAAGTACGAAAGAACCTGGAATGATCACCTAGAGGTGAAGCATGAAATTCTTTTAAAATTAAAGGGATTCAGGCTGAAGTTTTAGGTAGAACCAACCAGTCTTTGAGAAAAAACACCCATTGTGGAAGACTTCCTGGACCTAACCAGTCTTTGAGAAAAAACATCCATTGTGGAAGACTTCCTGGACTTTTTATTAGTTGCTGTAAGATATTGGACTGATTGACATCCCGTCGAATTTCCTCTTGTAGTTCCTTCAAGTCACCCAAATGTGCTAAAGAAATACCTTGTAACAGCAGTGGTTCAGATTTGTGGGACAAGGCATCTGCAACTCTATATTCCTAGGATCTATCATTTTGGTATTGGAGTGCTTCTTTCGGGGCATGGTGAATACTAGGATGGAAGGAATAGTGGAAGGTTTTGAAAAAAAATTTGGGGTAATGACAGGAGAGGTGGGAGCAATGAGGGAAGAACCGAGCTTGTTGAAGGATTTTATGGTGGATATGCGTGAAATCATGGAGGGTAAGGAGGCAGAAAAGGGGTGAAGAGAAAGGAAATAGGTGGGGTACCTGGTAGAAGAGAAGGAACCAGCCCTATCCAGCTCTAGCACTTCGAGACAGCTAGATATCTCCTGCTATTCCACTCCAGAATTTCCTTGGCTCTCCCACCCCCTCCTTCCTCTATTTATTTACACCCCAACAGGCTTATTCTTGCCTAAACCAACCCCTAACACCCCCAACAGAATTGTCATGCACATTTTCATCATTTTCCCTATTTTCTCCCGACCTTTCTTTTACTTTTACGCATATAGACTTTGGTAATTTGGAGTTTTCCGTCAGTTTCCTTACTCCTTCACTTTTAATTTTTCTCTTCTGTTTGCTCTCTTCTTGAGTGCTTGTTTGTTTTGTATTATAATAATCTTTGAGATAAATTTGTGCTGGGGACAATTGAATGTAAATTTAACCAAGTGTTCATTTAGGCTGTTAGCTTTTGAATTATTTAAATTTTTAAGTATTGGCTGCCCCAGGCTACTATATGCTATATAATTTATTTTTATTTTTTTCACTTTATGATACATTTTAAGTATTATTTATGATGAATACATATATTTTAATATCTATTTATTGACATATGTAAACTTTTACAAGTTTACAATATGAGTTTAAGAGTCGAGTTTACTCCTCCCTCACGAGTTTACTCTCGAGTTTGATAACCTTGATCCTCAGATTCCGTTCCATCACATTCTTTTGCTCCAACCTGCAGTAAGTCGTCATCATCTTCTCTAATTCAGGAAGTGTATACGGAAATCCCACCAGGCTTGATGATGGCCAGATATGATGATCCATGAGCTCTTATGAGTTGGCAAATAAGGGATTGGGCTGAAATTCTAATATGTTGCATGTGGGTGCATGCAGTGGCTGGAGAAGGTCCAGCAAAGGGGATAGGCTGGTTGACAATGTTTGACGCTATTTTGGGGGTACTTGGGTCGATTCTTGAATGATCACAGTGGCTTGAAGGACAATGCAGCCACTGGAAAGAGGAAAAAGATGCTGCTGACAATGGTTAACCTAGGGTTTTTTCCTCCTAGGTTTGGATACCATAAGCAATGAGAGTAGGGAGAGAAACCCTTTGTGTGAAATTTAGTCAATGAATTGGTATATTAGTTGTAGGGACTTTGTACAAGAAAATAAATTAAAATATAATAAATATAGGAATTGTTAGCATACACTCTACAACTAGCATATTACGCATTAATTCCAACACCTTTATATGCTAATTTAGTGATCAATACTTTTATCAAGAGCAAGAAAACTAGTAATCAGTGCCTTTGATATTTTTTCTTGTTTGGCTTTAGGTGATAGACAAATCTTTTGGATTTGATACTGCTGTGGAAGAAGCTCAAAGAGCAATTAATGCTGCACATGTGGAGGTTGAAAGTGTTGAAAATGGAGTTGGAATTGTTAAACTAATGGGTAGATACAGTGGTAATAGCACTTTACATATGCTCCATTTTGAATTTTGTGCATTTTTTTAATATTATTTCAACTAAGTTACAGAGAATGGGAGCTTTATATGATGCATGATGTGTTGGTATTAGATCTTTAAGCATCTTATTTCTCTTTTCAGCAATATGCTTTACAACATTCCGTCTGCAGGTTTCATTGCTATGTATGCAACTTTGGCAAGTCGAGATGTGGTAAGACTTAATCAGAGAATTTTTTGATAATTATCATGAAGGTTGTTGAACTGGTTCTTTTGCATGTGTAAAATTTTTTATTTAAGGTCATGAATAAATTGGATAGTTCACAAGCTTTATAATTCAATATCTTTTTTGTATAAAAACAATATAGCCATATGTTCTTCCAAAATTAGAAATGAACATAATGCAGTATGAGAAGTTAGATTTATTATTTATTTTATTATGTAATGATGTAAATATTATTTGGGAATTAGGGTTTGTAACTTAGGAATTAGGGCAATTTAGGATTACATTTGGGATTTAAATAAAGGCTTTTGAGATTTAATAGTGGCTCAAGGGATGTTATCTCATATTTTAGTGAGCCTAAGCATTTAGTATGGGCCTAGGTTTATGTTATCTCATATTTTAGTTTCTTGTTTTCATTATGGTTTCCTATGGCCATATGGGCCTAACCTATATCTTAGTTTCCTATTTTTACTAAGACTTTGGCTAGGAGAGTCCTCGCTTTATGTATTTCTTTTTTCTTGGACTCTTGTGGTTTAGTTGAGATTTCCAAGGGAACCATTCAGTCTATAAATGGTTCCCATGTTTATCTGTTAATTTATTAAATAATATCAGATTATTTTCTTCATTAACTTCATGGTATCTGTGCATCAGCTATTTAACGTTAATGGCAAAAACTACCATGTCTGGAGGGCATAGGAACTCGTCTCCTTCAAGGATGACGATAGAGAGTGAACAATCTTAAACCATTGCAGTAAGTAGTGGGATGGAGTTCTCTACAACACATTTTCCCTTCCAACATATGATATACAAATTAGATGGTAAGAATTACCCGGAGTAGGCTTAGTCCGTGAAGTTAGCTATTGATGGTAGAGGTAAACTCAGCATCTAATAGGAGACGTTCGCCAACCAGTAGCGAACAACCCGAGTCTGCGCAAGATAGAGGTCAGAAAATTTGCTAGTGATTTCTTGGCTCATCAACTCAATGGAGCCATCTATTGGGAAACCCCATCGCTTTCTTCCAACTGCCGAAGATGTGTGGGAGGCTGACATGATCCCTTTTTCCTCCAAAAATTCTTTTTGTTCTTGTTGGAATGTGAGGTTCCAATAGACTCAACCGACTCAACCACATAGGCTTGGCTAGAAGATTTATCAACCTCAAGGCACTCATTTTCCAATTCAAGATGACGTGCAATGTCATTAAAAGTCTGAATACTTTCATTGTGGGTTAGATTGATCTTCATATGTTCCTATGAAGAAGTAAGGGATCCGATCACTGCCTGCACTTGTTGCTCATTAGTAAGGACATGACTAGCTGAATTGAGCTCTCTTATCATGTTCGACATTTCTCTTAAATGTTGTTTGGTAGTATTGTCAGGCCGCAGCCCATACATATATGGAAACAGAGCATTGTGGTAGAAAATAGAATAAATGTTCTGTATTTCTCTTTCTATGTCTATATACAAAAGAATAAGCACAATAAATAATACAGAGGACACACCTAAAAAGGAAAAAAAGATCTACATAAAGCCACTTAAATGACTAGCAAAAAAAATAGCCTAAATAGGACAAGTAATTCCCTTGATCAAATCATCCACTAATTACCCCTCATAAACTGGGATTCCACTCTCCTAATTAAAACAAAATTTCCACCCCATTAAATTAAGAATTTCACATTCCTCATCATTAACACAGGATTTCCACACTCGCCTAAGTTGGATTAAAAATGTTTATCATATTCAACTTGCAGACGAAATCATTAAAAGTTTGTAGAGATAGCCCTTTGGTGAAGATGTCAATAGTTTGCTCTTTTGTAGGAACATAGGCCATATAAATGGTTCCTTTTTCAACCTTTTCCTTGATAAAATGTCTATCTACCTCTGCATGTTTGGTCCGATCATGCTGAACTAGATTGAGTGAGATGTTGATGGTCGCTTTGTTATCACAGTAGAGTTTGATGGGAAATTTCATTGTGACATGTAGTTCCTCCAAGAGTTTCCTTAACCACAGTCTTTCACACATCCCTTGAGCCACTGCTCTAAATGCTTCGACATTACTTTGGGCCACTACATTTTTTTTCTTACTTCTCCAAGTTACTAATTTTCCCTACACAAACCTGCAATATCCAAGTAGTGGACCTTCTATCTTCTGTTGAACCTGCCCTATTAGCGTCAGTGAAGATTTCTACTTCCCCTTTGCTTTCACTTTTCTTGAAGAGTAATCCTTGGCCTGGAGAGCCCTTGAGATATCTGAAGATTTTATACACAGTTTCAAGATGAGCTTCCTTAGGTGATTGCATGTGTTGGCTCACCATACTCATTGCGAAAGCAATGTCAACTTTGGTGTGAGATAGGTAGATTAGTTTACCAACCAATCTTTGATATCTTTCTTTCTCATTAGGGTCCCCAACATCCTCAGTTCTTTTTCTAGCTTCAGCATGGGTATCACTTGGTTTACATCTAAGCATACCAGTTTTGGTTAGAAGGTCAAGAACATACATCTGTTGAGAGATGCTAATGCCCCTTTTTGATCTAGCAACCTCCATTCCTAAGAAATACCTCATCTGCCCCAGGTCTTTTACTTCAAACTTAGTGGAAAAAAAATGAAATTTGGGAGGTGATGGATTATATCATCCACCTAAACAATCAAAATTGTCTTCATCCCATCTTTGTGACTGTTTGAGACCATACAGAGACTTCTTGAGTTTACACACTTGGTTTTCTTCACCCCTTTTACAAAAACCTAGTGGTATTGTCATGAAGACTTATTCTAGTTCACCATTTAGAAAAGCATTCTTGATGTCAAGTTGGTGAAGATGCCAATCCAAGTTGGTAGCCAAGGACAGGAAGACCCGATTTGTGTTTAATTTTGCCACTGGATCAAATGTCTCTGGGGCAATTTGGATGGGATTGTGCTTTTGAGCAGGTGCTTTAAATAGAAGTGTTTTTTTTTTTTAAAAAAAAAACAGGTATTTGGTGTTTGGATATAGTTATGCAAAAGTGATTTTATTGAAAAAACCAGATGTCTTGCATTTGGATGCAAAAATATAAAAGTACTTTTGAGCATGTAAAATTATTACAAATGAGATATAAAAGTATTTTTTAAAAAATTTATAAAATATTTTTTGGATATATGTGTCTAAAAAGTTTTCTCTCTCTTCTATTGGACCTGCTTTTTCCAAAAGTTACAAATCCTGACTTCTAAAATAATCATTTTTTTGCCTTTTTTTTTTAACAAAAGTACTTTTAAAAAAATCTGATCGAAACACCTCTAAATCAGAAAAGCACTTTTTAAAAAAAAAATAATCTGCTTTTCCAGCGAAATAAGCTGATCCAAACAGGGGATCTGTGTAGTCGATCCCATAGGTTTGAGTAAATCCTCTTGCAACAAGACGAGCTTTGTAACATTCTATGGTTCCATCAGCTTTATATTTCAAAGTAAACACCAACTTACAGCCCACGGGTCTCTTTCCTCTTGGTAAATCCATCACCTCCCAAATTCCATTTTTTTTCCAAGGCCACTTTTCTTCCATGACTGCCTCTCTCCATTCGGGAATCTCCAAGACCTCCTGAATATTCTTTGGAATTTTTGTACTATCAAGGTTAGAAGTAAAGGCACGACATTCAGTAGACAGTGCATTCTAAGACATAAACCTTGAAATAGGATGAAGAGTACATGATCAAGTTTGTTTCCTAAGGGCAATATGTAAATTGATATCAGGGAACTCAGACTTATCTGAAGTGGAAGGGGACTACTGGTCACTTGCAGCTATCATCGTTCCAACTCTCTTGGTGCCTCAGGTGTGAGATCCACTTTGTACCTTAATTTTCGCCTTCTTGAATAAACAAGTGTCTTCTTGTCAATCTGCTTTCCTACATCTCCCTGAGTTTAAGTTTCCTTCTATAAATGACACACTAGAATGAGTTAGAGTAACAGATTCAGTGTTTGGGATTGGCTGAGAAACAGGGAATTGAGAAATAGGCAAATTAAAATCCAAAGACGGAGCTTCACTCAAATTCTCCCCTTGAAGAGAGGGCTTTTGGAAGTAAGGAGTATTTTAAAGAAGGTGGCATCAAGGCTCATAAAGACTTTTTTTTGTGGATGGATTATAGCACTTGTAGCCTTTTTGTGTAGGAGAATATCCAATGAAAACACACCTAAGAGCTTTAGGTTCCAATTTATTTCGATGGTGAACATGGGTAAAGGAAGCATAGCCAAACACTTTGAGAGATAAAGTAGAGACGAGAGGTAGGGAAAAAATTTTGGAATTTTTGGAGGTGTTTCAAAGGAGAGAACACGACTAGACATTTTATTATTGAGATTGGTGGATGTTAAAATGGCATCTCCCCATAACATTTTAGGCATGTTAGTAGTAAACATTAAAGCATGAGCAACCTCGAGTATGTGTCCATTTTTACGTTCGGCAACCCCATTATGTTGTGGGGTGTCGGCGCAGGAACTTTGGTGAATGATCCCATGCTTTTGAATAAAATCTTCCAAAATGGTATTGAAATATTTTGTGCCCTTGTTAGTGCGCAAAATTGGAATTTCTGTCTGGAATTGTGTTTGAATCATGGAATGAAAATTGATAAACACATAACGAACATTTGTTTTTTCTTTCAGCAGATAAACCCAACAAACCCGAGTATGATCGTCAATAAATGTAATAAATCATTTTGTGTGAGTATGATTAGAAATATAGCATGACCCCATAAATCCTTGTGAATCATGATGATTTGGATGGTTGGTATCTGGATTTTGGGAAAGAAGTACATTGATGTTTTGCAAGTTCACAGATTTTACATTGAAAATCAAAGGACTTTTTATTAGAAAAAATTGCAGGAAATAAATGTCTCAAATATTGAAAATTGGGATGACCCATTCTAAATGCCATAACAAAATTTTACTATCCCCAGAAACAAGAATCACATGTTGCAATTTGACCATGTTCACTCTTATTAGCCTCCTCAAAGTAGTAGAGTCCCTTACACTCCTTAGCACTTCCAATCGTCTTCCCCGATGATAGGTCCTGAAAAACACAATGAGATTGAAGAAATTTAGTAGAGCAATTGGAGGTTTTTGTCAACTGGCTAATGGATAATAAGTCACAGGACAGATTTGGAACATGAAGAACAGATTCTAAAGTTATAAAATCAGAAATGCAAATACTTCCTTTTCTTGCAACTAGAGGTGATCATGGGCCAGCCCAATGTAATGGGCTGAGTATCCATGCCCAATTAAAGAGTCCAAGCCTATTATTTAAAATAGGCCTAAGCCTATTTAAATTAGTGTCCAGGCTCAAGCCTTTCTCTTATGCACTTCAAGCCTTTTCATTATCCACAAGCCACTTTCCTCTACGCCAGTTTCTTGTTCTACGAAGGCCTTTCCATTCTCAGCTGGAGTTCCAAATCATAGAGCCACCTTCTCTCTCTTTCTCCCCGACAGATTTAGATCCACCATCACCGGCGACACTACAGCAAAGAACCACGACCGTAACGTCTAGCTCTGCAATGCATCTGTTTCGTTTCATCTCCAGTGCATCAAAGGAAGATTTCAAACAGGTAAAGGGGTTTCTTCTTGCTTTCCATTCCTCTGTTTTAAACTCATCACAATTTCTGTAGAGTTATAGCATGAAAGAATAGAGTTTTCGGCTCATAAAATGAAACTGCATCTGGATAGGTGGTTGCGTAGGAGTAGGATACAGAGGTAAGAGGAGGGGCTTTTCCCAGCTCTGTTTTAATTTTCATTTTACATTCTATCTGGTTGCTCAGAAATTGAAGTGAATAAAAATTATCCAGTTTTGACCTATGGAGATTTTTGGGGGTTTTTTTTTTTTCATTCCATGACCATGTGGCTTTTATGCATTGGGTTTAGCTGGAGGAAGGTAGAAGCCAGCATCGGCCATGACTGGTTGCCCATTGTTTGGGGCAGTTACTGGCCATATTGGAAATGGGCATTTGTTGTTTATGTAGAATGTGACATCTGTGCCTCGACATTCCCTGCATTCAATCAGAATCAGATAAGAATTATGCATGTTAATACATAATTTAGAAGAAACTACAAGCAAGTTGATGAAAATTTAAAAGCCCAAGAACATCAGAGCTCACCCAATTATGATTATAAATTGATTGGAGAGGCTGTGTTTCAACCTTACTGTGAGAACTCAATCTTAACTTCACAAAATTAAGATGGGTGACATGAACTAGTGTTTTTCAAGTGCCTAAAAATGGATGTTATGGAGGTTCTCATGTACTCCTATATTACTTAGAGAGAGCTTTAGAAGCATGCCATGTGAAGGCACTAAGCCTTGTATGCGTGGATACTCTGTTTTTCTAACAATACTAAACTAGATAATATTCATTAGTCAAGGTGAATAAAGTTCACATCACATTGGAGTTTCGTACTAAAGCAAATTGTACTGAGAATGCATAGAGATGTAATTTGAATGCTATACCATTTTGTTCCATTGGGAGGTGTTTAACATTCCAATGGATTTTTATCAATGAATAAGAACTGGGATCATGCTCTAAGATTAGTTTGATTCCAGTTTTTTGAGTCTGAACATTCTTCCATAATAAAAAGCTTATTATGTCATCACAGCAATAAAACTAGTGATTTTATACTCATTTTTCTTCCAAGGAATGACAGTAATATTAACATGGCTTAACACTATATTAGGTGAAATCTACAAAAAGCATGATTATTTAGCTTTAAGAAGCAATTTAGAAAAGAGGAGAACTCATTCTCTTATCATCCTTTCAAGCTAACAAATACCAGTTCCTAATATTTGTTAATTATATGATATGAACTCATCAAAACTCACAGAATTGAAGCCCAAGTATAAGCAAACCAAGTCATTTCTTTTGCTCAGAAACAATCAAAACAGAGAAGGAACCTGTAGTTTTGAACTCAGACATCTATTATGGAGCTCCATCCTATTATGGAAGGATATTGATATTTCCTTGCTGAACTATGAAAAATTGATGCTCAAAGTCATTTACTTCTTAGATGGTGATCGTGTGGAATTGTAAAACATGTGATGATTAGCATATATTTTAAAATATCTAGGTGCAAGTGGATAGTTTACTTCACTTAAAAGTCATCCAAGTCATACTGATATTTTACTTGTGGATGTTTTAGCACTTGGACCATTTTAATGTTTAATACCAAAAAATTACTTGCCCTGCTTGTGCATGGTCTTCTTTGTTTGAAAGGCTGTTAGGAAGATCAACTAACTCGTTTTGTATCATCTCTTTCTAGTTTCCATAGTACTTGCCTTCTTTTTTTCTTATGAATAGAGAATAGAGAAAATGGACATGGCTTTATTTAATTAAATATTTGAATAAGAAAAACTTTGTGATGTACAATAACAATAGCCAATTTTTGTACAAAAACTCTGTTAATAATTTTTTTAATATTTGCAGTTAACTTGAGGGATGAGATTGATGGATCAGAATTGAATAGTGATGATGATAATGACATTGATGTACAAGATTTAAGCTTTTGCGATGATGATAAGACATTGATGTACTTTATCACCATTCAAACTTGTATATTTCTTATTGTATATGATTTTGTAACTATTTTGATACCCAAAAAAAAATTACTATTATTATTTTATTAAAATATAGATTGCACTTACAAAAATAAAAAGAAAAAAGCAACTAGTATAATGGGCCAAGCCCGGACTTTGCCTATGGGCATAGGCCAAAGCCTATCCCATGAGTGTGGGCCAAATATAAGGTGGGCTTGGGCTTGGACCTAAGCCCACACATATAAAACCCACTAGGCTTAGGCCCAAGCTCGACTTGGCCAGCCCATGATTAGGTCTATTTGCAACAGATGAGAGTGAACCATTTGTAATCTTAACATTGAGGTTGCCAACACAAGATGAATACAAAGAAAAAAGATGGTGCGAATCAATCATGTGATTCGAAGCATCAACATCAATTATCCAAGGGGTTTTAGGTCGAGAGGTAGTATTTAAGGCTCTCAAAAAATTACCTCTGTGGGCTAATGAACTAGAAGAGACATTTGTGGATGACTGACCAAAAGTTTTAAGACTGGAAAACATTTTATAAGTTGTTCAGAGTTAAAAGCACCACTTGGAGTGGGAGTGCTGTTCTCAACCTGAGGTTTCTCGGCTTGATGGTCAACAGCCGATTGGTAGCCACAATTTTTATTATTTTGCCTTGGTTTCCAATCAGTTGGCTTCCTATGTATCTCCTAGCAAGTGTCTTTCGTGTGACCATACTTAACGGCAGTGATCACACCGGGGACACCCCTTTTGATGTTTTGAGCCAGAATCAACTAGTATTAAGGTTGACACTTATTGAAATCCTGCATTTATTAGGGAGAATATTAAGTGGATTTAATGGAGAGAATATTTGGTGGATTAATGGAGAGAATATTTGGTGGATTAAAATCCCAGTCAATTAGGGGATTTATTGCATATCAGTTAGGAAATTTTTGACATTTATTTATCTAGTATATTATGGGATATAAAGGTGTCTTAAATACTTTTTATGTATAGTTTGAATGATGTTTTTTTTCCTTTCTGGGAATAGCTTCTTAGTGTATATATTTAGAATCCTTCTCTATGAAGAAGTAAGATCAATATACAGAACACTATTTCTGTTCCAAATTCTTCCCTCTCCGTCTTTATGGTATTAGAGCTAGGTTCTCTCTAACCTTGGCCCCTCCATGACAGAGGACAACTCAAATAACAGTGGGTCAATGACGACTTGATGGAATTTACAAGCCATGCAATCATCGTTGAATTTTTTGATTTCCATTTTTTTAGGGAGACAACATTGGTCAAGGCTGGCTTCTTTGTCTCATCGGTGAGATAACCCAACTTTCCTTTTCCGTCAATCACGATTCATGAGCTTCAGTGATTGTGGCCATTCATGGTAATTCTTGTCGTCCAGCTACTCCACTGTGAGTTGAAAGGACGAATTTTCAAGTCCAAATGAACCCATAGGGGAGTTATTCTTAGTTTCGTTGCCGACGAGTTCAGGGGTTGTTGACCCACTGCTATTGGCAGTAGTTGCCGTCATGGATGGCCAAGGTTAGAGATAACCAAGCTCTGTTTCCATGAAAACAGAACAAAGATATGGGAAACAAAAGTATTATTTTGTATTTCTGTTACTAT
Organism: Ceratonia siliqua; assembly: GCA_034509205.1. Classification (NCBI taxonomy): domain Eukaryota; kingdom Viridiplantae; phylum Streptophyta; class Magnoliopsida; order Fabales; family Fabaceae; genus Ceratonia; species Ceratonia siliqua. The sequence goes on along the minus strand of JASKGM010000001.1, from coordinate 14,051,987 downwards.
GTGTATATACAAAAGGAATAGACCAAATAAATAATACAGAAGACACACCCAAAAGGGAAAAAACATCTTCATGAAGTCACTTAAATGACCAGCACAAATTAGCCTAAATAGGACCAGGAAATCCTTTAAACAAATCTCCCACTAATTGCTCCTCATAAATCAGGATTTCACTGTCCTAAGTAAAACAAAATATTCTCCCTATTAAAAACAGTATTTCCACAGTCTTCCTCTAGCTTCTCCTTGATGAAGTTTCTATCAATTTCAACATGCTTCATTCTATCATGCTGTAATAGGTTATGGGCAATGCTAATGGCTACCTTGTTATCACAATACAGCTTCATAGGCTTCTCTATAGGTCTCCTTAATTCTTCAAGGACCTTCTGCAACCACAACATATAACACACTCCTTGAGCCATAGCCTGATACTTAGCCTCTGCACTACTCCATACTACTACACTATGTTTTTTACTTCTCCAAGAGACTAAATTTCCCCATACATAGGTGCAGGATCCAGATGCAGACCTCCTGTCTATGATTGAACTTGCCGAATTTGCTTCCGTGTATGCTTCAAGAGTCTTTTGGTCACTTTTCTTGAAGGGAAGTTCTTTGCTTGGAGTACTTTTTAAGTATCTTAGAATTCCATACATTGCATAAAGATGTTCTTCATAGGGTGAGTGCATAAACTGACTTACCACTCTGATTGCAAATGCAATATATGGCCGTGTATGAGAGAGATAAATCAGTGTTCCTACCAAATTTTGGTACTAAATTGTATTTACTAGACTTAGATCTTTGACATCTCCTAATTTTTGGTTTGGATCCATTGGTGTATCAGCAGGTCTGCATCCACTCATTCTTGTTTCTTTAAGGAGATCAAGGATATATTTCCTTTGTGAGGCAACAATCCCCCTTTTTGAACATGCAACTTCCATGCCAAGGAAGTATCTTAGGGATCACAAATCTTTAATTTCAAACTCAAAGGCTAGGCTATCCTTCAAACGAGTTATTTCAGTAACATTTTCCCATGTAAGAATGATATCATCCACATGAACTATCAAAATTGCAATTTTACCATCTTCAGAGTGCTTCATGAACAAATATAATCACTTTGAGCTTGGACATAGCCTTGATTTTTAATGAACTGAGTAAGACGTTCAAACTAGGCTCATGGTGATTGTTTAAGCCCAGTAAAGTGACTTCTTCAGTTTACATACCTTAGATCCAAAATGTTCATCTAATCTAGGTGGTGGATCCATATAAACTTCCTCCTCCAATTGTCCATTTAAGAATGCTTTCTTCACATCTAATTGTTGAAGAGGCCAGTCAAGGTTTGCTGCAATTGAGAGGAGTAGCCTTATAGTATTCAACTTTGCTACTAGACCAAAGGTCTCAAGATAGTCAATGCCTTAGGTTAGAGTAAAACCTTTGGCCACGAAACATACTTTATATCTGTGAAAATCTGAGAGGAATGATTTTATTTTTCTCTGTCTGGTAATGGAGTGTACAACTGAATAAATAGGAAATGGT
>JASKGM010000001.1:14032236-14050360 GCA_034509205.1 Ceratonia siliqua | reverse complement strand
ATATGCATAGAACAGCGGTTTAGAGATATTCAAAAAATTATTTTGAGCACATATTTATAACTTACAGTTGTTTTTAAATCAGTTAATCAGCAAATATTTTTTATGAAAAAAAAAGAAAAGGAAAGGGTTCTTAAATCAATTACAGTTGAGTTTTTTTTACTATTACATACCCATTAGAATTCTCAACTTAATTTGTTAATGTAAATAAATTTTTTAAAGTGAGACTCTCAATAGGTATCTAATAATAAAAAATTCAACCTCTTCAAAGGTTAAACATATTATAATATTAATTTTTTTTTTCTTTCCTGACATTAGGAAAGAGTCATTAAGGTATATGATTCAGTTCTCTTAGCGCTTCGAACGTATTAATTTTTTGCATGGATCACAGTTTTTTTGGTTAAAATCTTTTCCCTTTTAGAAGGGAAATTATTTGTATAAATAAAAAAGTAATATTTAATTTATTTTTGGACTACTCAAATTTTAAGAAAAGAAAAAAAGATTACAATAAAAAAAGTGGATCTGAATCGTTTTTTATTTACTTTGTTAAAATAACAAAAAATAAGGAGATAATTTTAAATCATATTCAAAAGCACTATATTCTAAAAAAAATCGTCTCAAATAATTTTAAAACACACCTCAAAATGACCAAAAAAAAATCAAAAAAAATTTCTAATGATATTTTAAAACAATTTATTAAAAAAGTTAGGGCAAAGCTGGCAGTTCATTTACTTTTTAACTTTTACCCAAGGGAGTTGATAATTAAATTAGGAAACCTTGAGTATATTGTCATATTTGTTCTAAATATTTTAAATTACATTAGATATATAAAATATATATATTTAATATATTATTATTTAAAATATATGATATCATTCAAAATACCAAAATATAAATAGATAACATTGTTTTGACTCTTTGAGTAATATTTTATATTATTTAAAAATTATTGATATTTCACATTACATCATTTTTAAAAGGTATTTAATATATTGATATTTTATATATTATGGTATCTTGAATACCATAGCATAGGATATCATGATATAAGATACAAAGATATTTAAGATTCCTATATTTGATTTATAAACAAATGATATAATTGATATTTTATAAAAATTATTAACATTAAAAATTGTATAATGTGATATCTTCATAATTTTTTGATAGTATAAAATACCATAAAAATAGTATCATAACAACCTACCAAATGCCTCTTTAGTTCTAATATCTTTTATAAAATATCAATTATATATTTTTTAATTATCATATCAAATATAAAAATATTATATATTATCATATTTTATATCATAATATTCAAAATACTATGATAAATAAAACATCAAGGTAAGAAACGCCTAGTAAAATTGCGTACAAAGTGCTGTGATCAACACTTAAAGAGTTAAGACACCAGTATCCCGCACTACTGCTCAACTTCCTCAACAAATTTCCCCTCTACAAAAAGTATTTTTTTATACAAAGGGATAAAAAAGTTATCTAAACCATTAAAAAATTACTGGCGAGAAGTTTAGTAATTTGCAAGAAGATGTAAGTTCAAATCTCCATTTTCGTCATGTAAAAAAAAACAGTAATGCTGTTTTAGCATTCTGAAAATCAATTACAAAGGTTCCAGATACATATTTATTGAATTATTTTAGAAAGAGGGGCAAAAGTACCATAAAGAAAACAGCATGTATGCAATAGACCAAGTCTAGATTGTGATGCCCGGAACATTGTCACCAGACCTCAGGACGCAGCTCGCCACTTGCTGGGGGCACCCATCTGCCGGAGTGATAGACACTTTCACCAACTTTCCAACCAGGCACATCCTTCATTACTTCTGCCTCATACTCAAGATATTTTTTCCACTCTCTAACAAATCTAGAGAAAAAAAGCAGACAAAATGCAGATGTTTAATGACTAGCACAACAATGTTTACAAGTTATATGAATGATGATACAGCTATGAAGAAAGAATTTCATATACCTCTCATCCTCTTCAGCTTGGAGAATAGGCAGTATGGCTCGGCGAGCAGCATACTTTTCTTCTTTTATTGCCCTATATAGAATGAAATATTTAGATACATCAGTTTTAAGGAGAAACTGAAGATCAATGGACCAGGCCTCACCTCTAAATGACTAACAATGATAGATATAGTGCACTGTTTCCAACCCCCCCCCCCCCCCCCAAAAAAAAAGCTGAAGAAAAATTCCTGACTCCTGAGGTTTAAAAAGGAAAATATTAAAATCTTCAAGGAAGTCAAAATGGGAAGCAAATAACAGAGAATACAAAGTTCCTAAAATAATTCACTTCAAATTACATGATGATCATTAGATTAATATTTAATACTAGACAAGCAATGATCACACCCAAAAACTCAACTCCCATATGCAAATAGCACAATACAGCATAATATTGAAGATCAAAACTAACATCAACAATTAATGGAAGTAGAAGATGCAAGGCGCAAAGGCCAATAGCCTGTCAAAACAGCAAGTTATTTTAACATAAAATTGGTCCACCATTTCCCTTCCTTTCTTTGAACTTTTATCCCACAGGAAAGGGAGAGATGCACCAATTTCAATTATCATATTTCGTTAAAATTAACTTGCAAGTAAATTCAAGCTGGTTTGGTTCTGGGAAGAATCACAACAAATCCAATTTAGTTTCACTCTGGAATAAGCCCCATACCTAATACCGACTTGCAAGCATGCTAGACAATCAATCTAAGATTGCATAACACGTCCTACACCAATAACATAAATATTTTCTATTAATTCAACTGTCTAAATAAAGCTATTTCACAGGAAAAGACTCGTATAATCTGTGTGTTATGAAAACATAAATTGAAAAAACCAAAAAACTGATCAAATATACCATATTTTACTACAGCACAATGGAACCGCGAGTAGCAAACTGATTGTCAACCAAATATCCAAATCAGGTCTCAATTTTCATTATGTAACCAAGTAAACAACCTAGGCATAAAGAAGAAAACAAAACCAAATGGTTTGATTTAACAGAATTCTGACAAAAAATCATGATTAACAAAATGTCAACCTAGTAATCAGTGTGAATGTTATATGTCAAAGTTTATTCATATCAAACAGTAGTTTTTCATATTTAAAATTTGTAACATATAAGCATTTATGCATAACAACTAACGGCGGGATACTTCTTGCACTTTTAAATGTAAGAACATTTATCTCACTGATTGGGATTTGGGAGCCATGCGTCAACAGCCAATAACTTATGGACCTAATATCACCTCCACCACTTCTATGTCATGGAAGTATGGACGGAAAGAATAGCATAAGCACGAGTTCAAAGCCCACTGGACACAGACGTGTGACTTAACAGCTCAAAAAGATATCACACACTTTTAACTCCTGGGAAATTTTACTAAATCTAGCAACTCCCCAAATGTTTAAAGCCCCTTCCCAAATGATCTGATTTTCTCTTCATTTATGTTAAGCCTTATTTTATAATTTAAATTCGAATTTGAGAGTTATAATTATTTGTATTAGACACGCTTTCTTCTTTCCCTTACACCAAAAAAGTATTAGACAAGCTTTCCAATCAGCACACATTTTCTAACCTTCAAACAGTTTAGGCGCAAATTTCACTGATAAAAATGGTAAAAATTCAGTCCTTCCCAATGTTCCCATAAATGAAATCGCGAACAACAACGGTGACAAAGACCCAATAAATCTTCCTTTTCCTAATTTCATTGAATAAAAGAAAGAGAACACACGATGGGTTGAGGATTGCAGAAAATGCGATAACGGGATCACAATTGTAGAATTCAATTCCAGGGAGTAAACAGCTAAAGCGTTACTACGGCTATAATTAATTACAAGACTCTAACATGAACGAAATCGTACATTTTAAAAGACTCATCAAATCCCAGCTACAGGTAAGCACTGAAGTCGACAAAAATCAACAAAACCCTGACAAAGGTCGTCACGACCCTTCCAAATTTTTCGAACCCAGTTCATAGAACAAGGAAACCCACAAAATCTCAATCCAAACATTGAAAAATAAATCAAAATTGACAGGAAATGCGATCGAGAGCTGACCTTCGGGCCTTGTTGCCCTGGCCCACCTGGTACATTCCCCAAGAGAAAGCACCGAATGCAGTGAGGAATATGGCCACGGCGCTGGGACCTTTGTTAGGAATCCGGCGAGCGTATCGGACCGGCGCGAACCCTCCGGGAGGTGGGCCATCTTGAAGGACAGGCATGTCCTTAACGCTGGCCATGCCAGGCTTCTTCCTTATCATTGCCTCCGTCATCTTCAATCCTTTGCGAGGGATTCAATGTGGGGTAATGCCAAGAGGTTGTGATTTGTGAAGCTTCGGATTCAGACGAAGAAGGGAAGGTCGGGAAGTAGTAGAGTCTTCTATTGCCGCTAGGAGCCGAGGACGCCTGCTGGGAATATCGTGCGGCTATGGGAGTTACGGTGAGTTTGCTGCTTCTTTTTTTGGGTACAAATGTAAAAATTTTCTCAAAAAATAAATTTGATGAATTTTTTGAATTCATCTAATTTTATTAAAATTATAAACAAAATTATTATTCGATGTTTAATAAGATATTAAACTTTTTTATCATATTTTTAAAGATTGCATTTTAATTAGTGTCATAACATTTTTATTAAAATTAACTATTTAATTATAAAAAATAGTTATTTTATTATAAGTATAAAAATATATTTAAAAAAATAAAATACAAATAATATTTTGATACTAATTAGTAATTTGATGTTTATCGGTCACTACATAAAAAGTTTGGTTTTGCATCAAATAACGACAAAATAATTACTTTTATAATTAAATAATTTTTTATAAAAAATATCATAATACCAATTAAATGTTTAATTGTAAAAATTTAATGTCGATACTAAATAATAATTTATCCTTTACTATTTTATAACAAATTTTGAGTCTAATTAAGAGTGAGTAGATAACAAATTCTATACTCATCATTTTCTTTACCTAATTCTCAATATTCACACACAAGCATTAGTTCAATTCATACATTTTTTTAATATTTTTTAACTCTAATTCAATTTTATTTATTTAAAAAAATTGAAAAAATCATTGTTGGGTATTATGTGATGCCCTCTATTTTTATATAGTACTTACACTTAAATCTTCACTTTGTGTCAATACATGATGTGTAAAAGTATATGATGTGTTGGCATTAAATGAGAATTTAAATATTATAAAACACCATGGGAGAAAAAGTACCCAAATAGCATCTTATTATAATTCTCTCAAATTTTTTTAAAAATCGGACAATTTTTATATTTAATTTTATTTATAAAAAATTAAAATGAAAAGTCTTAAACAATCATTATATATTCCTACCTAAAAATTTATCTGTGTTTTCAATCAACTCATCCTATGCTAATTACTCGTTAAAAATAATATTTTTATTTTTATTTTTATTTTAAAGAAACATGGCCTGAGGGCGGGTATTATACTATTATTTTACGCATACCTGAAAAACAAAAAAAATTCGCATCCTATTTGATTCCCATTCGTAGATCCATGTTAACTTCAGTGGGGTGCTTCACAAAAAAAAAAAATTTCAGTGGATGCCAATTGGGTCATGCTGATCCATAATCCAAACATTCATAAGTATATTTTAAAGTTTAAATATTTTTAAAAAAATCATTTTTATTTTATTTTAATTATAGCCATTGTTCTACTCCAAAATAATTATAGCTATTGTCCCGTTAAATGATTATTTTATTCACTATAAGTTTTTATATTGTGGGCATGGGCGTACGTGGATTCGGGTGGGTTTCGGGGTGGGTCAAATGGTAAAAGTGGTTTGAAAGATTTTCATTAATAATAAAAAAAAAAAACTGCGACCCGTTAAGGAGTGTGGTTTAAAACCCTAAACCCTAGAAGCTGCTACTTCTAGAGCCTTCCCTTCCCTTGAAAAGGCAGTCTCTCCCCCATTCCCCGTTGTCTCATTTTCGCTACTGCACTGTTCTTGAGTCTCTGTCTTCCTTTCTCCTACTTTAGCCTCTGCTTTTCTTCAGTATTTCCCAACTACTCATTAGTCTTCACTAACATTATGTATCGCTTCGCTTCAAGCCTCGCCTCCAAAGCTCGGTAATTCCCAATGACCATTTAGTTTGAGAAAAAAACAGTTTTTTTGAGGTTCTGAACTACCCTTCTATACCCTCTAGTTTTGTGTTGTGTAAAATTTTTCATCTGGGTCACGGATAAAAATATGTGGAAATTGATCAAAGTAAAGCTTTTATCTATATGAAAATGTATCTTAGATCCTGTGATATGATTTGCTAATTTGTCGGTCATTTGAGATTAACAATTCCATTAAGCTTACAAACAATGAAATGTTCTGACTGTAAATTAATGTTCTTTTGCTTTCAGAATTGCTAGGAGCAGCAGTCAACAGGTGAAACTCTGTTCTCTCAATTGCACATTTTCAAAAAAAAAAAAAAAATTGGGATCAATCCTTATTACCCTTAACCTCTATTCCATCTCTGTTGTCTTTGTTGCATGCCACAGATTGGTAGTAGGTTGAGTTGGAGCAGAAACTATGCGGCCAAAGACATTAAGTTCGGTGTGGAGGCTCGGGCTCTAATGCTTAAGGGTGTTGAAGAGCTTGCTGATGCTGTCAGAGTAACCATGGGTCCGAAGGTAACCTAGCTGATTATGTGCTTGTGATTTGTGTGTGCTATCTTATAACTGGTCTTATTCTTTTGCAGCTTCATTTTCCATATTTTATAATTGATAGTCTCGTCACCTAATTGGTATTGTCTATGATTGTTGATATAAAATTTTTACTGTTGTAGGGGCGTAATGTGGTGATTGAGCAAAGCTTTGGTGCCCCAAAAGTGACGAAGGATGGAGTAACTGTTGCGAAGAGCATTGAATTTAAGGATAAAGTTAAAAATATTGGTGCCAGTCTTGTAAAGCAGGTTGCAAATGCCACCAATGATGTGGCTGGTGATGGTAAGCTGTTGCATCCATGGAAAAATGTACTTTAGAATCATATCTTCTTATCTTCGCCGTATAATGCTAGACTGCATGGAAACTGTGACAGTGGGAAATTGGCTTTCTTACTAGAACATAATATACATGCAAGAAGTCCAAACAATTTGTCATTGGGCATGCCTATGTTATCCAATTACTTTGGTGTTGTTGTAATGACAGAATAATGAGGAGCAGTTTGAATGTTTGGCAGGAACCACATGTGCTACTGTCCTTACCCGAGCAATATTTACTGAAGGTTGCAAGTCAGTTGCAGCTGGAATGAATGCAATGGACCTCAGGCGTGGTATAACTATGGCCGTTGATGCTGTGGTGACAAACTTGAAAAGCAGAGCACGGATGATCAGCACATCTGAAGAAATCGCACAGGTTTGTGTAGTTTACTCTGTTAGAATCTATCCTTACTTATTGCAGGAGATACTACTAATGACTGAGTTTTACGAAACTTCCTATGCTTAAATGTACTATGATAGGTAGGGACGATATCATCTAATGGAGAGAGAGAAATTGGTGAGTTAATTGCAAAGGCTATGGAGAAAGTTGGTAAAGAGGGAGTAATCACAATCTCAGTAAGTTGTCTCATTATTAACTATTCTCTTTCTGTCTTCTTCCTTTCTTTTATTTGGACCCTGTCTTGTTGCATGGACATCTTTTTGTTCCCTAAATCCACATGACTTCTGCATACCATCTTAACTTTCCATTATTGAGCCCTTCTCCTTCAGTTCTTTTTTCTCTTACCTCCAAAGGGATCTGCAGTTTGAATTTGTCTACTATACATTTACGAATGTGCTGGGACCTAACTTCTTTTAAACTGTCTCAGGATGGCAAGACTTTGTATAATGAGTTGGAAGTTGTTGAAGGAATGAAGCTAGACAGGGGCTATATATCTCCTTATTTCATAACAAACCAGAAGAACCAGAAATGTGTATGCTCTCTCTCAATTTCTCTATTGCACTATAAGTCTTGGAAATTTTGCCATAGATAAGGCTTGTATTAAGTAGCTTTGTCATGAACCTACTCTGTTCTTGCTTAACACTGCCATATCATTTTTCCATAGGAACTTGAAGATCCTCTCATTCTAATCCATGAGAAGAAAATCTCAAGCATAAGTGCTGTAGTTAAAGTATTAGAGTTAGCTTTAAAGGTGAGGATTGCCAATTAGTTTAATTTGCGTGGACTATATGAAACTTTGATACTGGCTGACATTTACATTTCGTCAGAGACAAAGGCCTTTATTGATTGTCGCAGAGGATGTGGAGAGTGATGCACTGGCAACTCTTATTCTAAATAAGCTTCGTGCTGGTATCAAGGTTTGTTTTGCCTGTGTCTGTAGCTTACTTTTTAAGGTCTCATTTGAAATATTGTATTGTTTTTCACTGATTTATTGTAACATCTGGTGCACTTCCCTAGGTGTGTGCCATTAAAGCTCCTGGTTTTGGTGAAAATAGGAAAGCAAATCTCCTGGATCTTGCAGTTCTCACAGGAGGTGATGTAAGTTACCTGTTCTCTATTAAGGTTACAGCTAGATTAAATCCAATCTTGTGAGCTTGTGTATGATATATTTTCTTCTCTCCTATTAGCTTATCACTGAAGAGCTTGGCTTGAATCTTGAAAAAGTGGATCTGGATATACTTGGCACATGCAAAAAGGTAAGCTTTAAGCTTAATTTTAAAAGGATTTGCATGTAACTTAGCAGTTTGGTAACATTTCTAGTTTAACGTTTTGGATGGTTCTGGTTTGAGGATGTTGACTTCCCTGAGCACCTACTTGTGTCTAAGCTTGAAATAAACCTTGAATGAATTTTCCCTTTTCATTAACCTATTATAGGCTTCAATGTAGATCACTAATTTGAGTTCTTAATTCTTTAGGTGACAATTTCTAAGGATGACAGTGTCATTCTTGATGGAGCCGGTGACAAGAAAGGGATTGAAGAAAGATGTGAGCAGGTGTGTCAACATCCTTTTAAGTTTGGGTCTATTCCTACCTTTGTCAGCTGTATTATTTTTTCCTACAATGGTTTCTCATATTGTGTATTTATGTCCTGACTTAATTCTTGGGATGAATTTTGACAAACAGATTAGGTCAGCAATTGAAAATAGCACTTCAGATTATGACAAGGAAAAGTTACAGGAAAGATTGGCCAAGCTTTCTGGGGGTGTTGCAGTGCTGAAGGTATGCTTACTTAAGTTGACCGGCCATGTTTGGCTAGACAATTTATCTCCGGGTGAACATCCTATGGAGGTGCTATAATGGCAAGGGTAATATTAAGAACTGCCTTTTTTTCAGATTGGAGGAGCAAGTGAGACTGAAGTTGGTGAGAAGAAGGATAGAGTGACAGATGCCTTAAATGCAACTAAGGCGGCTGTGGAAGAGGGTATTGTACCAGGTATAATGTAACCATTGACATTTGAATGGTTAGGTTTACAACCTCCAATAAGGTCTTAGTCATCTGACTTGCCTTTGTTTTTACAGGTGGTGGTGTAGCACTTCTTTATGCATCAAAAGAGTTGGATAAGCTTCAAACTGCCAACTTCGATCAGAAGATTGGTGTCCAGATAATCCAAAATGCTCTAAAGGTCAGTTGTTTCTGTATTTTTTTTTCCTCATTAGATCTTCCATAGCACTTTGCTGTTGGCTTGGTACCTCTTGGTATATAACAGTTACAAGGAAGGAAATCTTACACAATTGTTTTTCGTATTCCCTATCATTCTCACTATTAGTCGTTTTAGAGTTCATTCTGCAATATTATGAGCTTTATTTGCCTTCAGGATCTATAATTGAATTTCAAGTTTAGTTGCTCATACTTTTATTACCTTTACAAACAATGCAGACACCTGTGCACACAATCGCATCAAATGCAGGAGTTGAGGGTGCCGTTGTTGTTGGCAAGCTCTTGGAACAGGATAACCCTGATCTTGGGTATGATGCTGCCAAAGGTTAGTGTTCCTTGCTTTCCTTTTCCTTGGTTACATTTATTTTCCTCGTCAAAAGACATCAGGCACTGCCATTATTTACTGATTCTGCTGGTATCGTTTTCTTCTGCTTCATTATCAGGTGAATATGTTGATATGGTTAAAGCTGGAATCATAGACCCATTGAAGGTCATTAGGACCGCCTTGGTTGATGCTGCCAGGTAAGATGTTAAGAATTTTTCATAGTTAACAACTTAACATCTATTGTCATACGCTTCTTATGTAAGTTCTATCACGTTTTTGTGCAGTGTGTCATCTTTGATGACAACAACTGAAGCAATTGTGGCTGAACTCCCAAAGGATGATAAAGAGGTTTCAGCAATGCCTGGTGGCATGGGCGGCATGGGCGGCATGGATTATTGAAGTAGCACTTCAGTTGCTCATATCTGATCTATATTGGACCCAGAACAATGATTGGTGCATTGCCCACGTATAGCTTTTTTTCGTTTGTTATGAGAAGGCATCCTTGTAATCATAGTGAGAGGTCAGGATGTAGGCAGGAAAATTTCTGATTGTTGTTGCAGTGATAAAAATTAAGATATTTTACCATCCAAATAAGACATTGTTCTCCTGTGAAATTGTCAATTTAAAGATCGTCTTACTTTTTAAGTCATTTCTCCAGATAGAAAGTTTGCCAGCTAACTCTCCATAGATTCTTATTGGAGGACACTCGCCTGGCAACTTTTTTATTTCTTTTTTTTATGTTTTTTTTACTTTTTAAAATTAATTAATTATTTTTTATATCATATATATTTTTAAGAAATTTTTAAAATTTTTTTTAAAATTTTTTATATTTACTTACATTATTCATTTATAATTTTTTTAATATTATTCATTTATAAATAAATGTTAAAAGAAAATTTAAAAATATATAACATAAAAAATAATTAATTAATATTAAAAAATAAATAGTGAGAGATAAATTATGTTTTCTGTAGGATAATCCTAGTCATTGGTCGTATTTTCATATGTTGCACATGGTATACCGTTATAATTCTCCTTTTTCCATTATTATTATTATTATTATATATTTATGATTTTGAAAGTTAAATTTCTGTCTTATATATAATTTTTTTTAAAAAAAAGTAGCAAATAGTTAGTTATTTAATAGTTTTTTACTCTTTATTATTTTTTTAAAATGTTATATCTATATGAAATATATATATTTATATATTAATTTATTTTTAAATAAAATATTTTAACTTCTTTTTTATTTTATTGATTTTATACATTTTTTTTCTATTTTTAAAACAATTTAGTTAAATTACATTGTTTGAATAATTTTTTTATTTTATTGACTAAATTGTCCCTACCCCTTTTCCCAACTCTTTCTTTTTCCTCCACCTACACTAGTTGTTTGTGGTCTGCATGTAATATTTGCACCGTTTCAATAGTTTGCTTATTTGAATAATTTAAGAAATCTATGAACCAACCATTTTGAGCCATATTGCAATCACCTATAACTTGCTTGTAAAATTAAAATAGTGAGTAATTCTTCACAATAAAAAAAATATAAATTTTGAAAATTTAAAAAGTTTGTAATATGGAATATAATTGTTTGCTAGTTTAATCAATAAAATTAAATTTATATTTATACAACATTTATTTAAATTAATAAAATATTTTAGTTTATAGAAGTGTGTATATATATATATATATATATATATATATATATATATTATTTGTATGTCTTTTAAATATTGATTATATTATAAAATAATATAACGTAAATTAATTTAACTTAACAAAAAATATGAGCTTCCAATAGTTCTCCACAGTTTGAGTTCGATCAGTCATTTTTGTTATTGCAAATTTTGCAGATACAACATATGAAATCCCAATAACAGAGACAAGAATTATAAAACATGTGTATATACTAGGAGGATGAAAGATAATTACTTGGTGATTAAAAAAAAATTCATTTAGGGGTAATTTTGAGGTTTTATATAGATAATTTAGAGTTAACCATTGACCAACTTAATTTTTTTAAATTGAGATTATATGTAGCTTATTTTAAAATTATAAAGGAAGATTGTGTAGGTTTTAAAATAAAAGGAGGTTTGTGTAAAATTACAAGAGATGTTAAGGTATTTTACTCTTCGTTTTTTTATTAAATGGTCGTTAATAATTTTTTACTTAAAAATATTTAAAATCATTCATTTATTTAAATATAATTAAAATAAAATAAATGGGTTGACACACATAGTAGCCCCATAGAAAGTGTAAAAGTGAGATAAATATTTTTAAATGTTAAAGAAGTGGGATAATGGAATATTATTATTTTTTATAATTAGAAAATTATTAGTGAATAGTTATAAAATTAGTAGAAAGTAAATTTAAAGTTTTAAAATTATTTTTTATTTTTAATTTTAAATAATAATAAAATAAATTGACATGTATGCTAAAATACTATTATAGTTGTACATTGCATCATATTTTAAGTATTTTGGTAATTTGAAAATGTGAAGATCCTACACATTCATGTCAGGGTTAGTGAAAAATGGAAAAACAAAATTCTATCATTTCAATAGCAACCATTGAACAAGCTTTTTTGTCTTTGGTAATAAAGATTATAAATAGGTGATTACTAAGTTACTTTTAGATGTATTACTATATCTATATATAACAGTGGTTGAATATGCATTTACCTTTTTCAATCATTGGATCAAATACTTATTTCTATTTGATCCGTACTTGACCCAATAGCTGAAAGGAATATATGCACATCTAACGACTATTATATTTAAAATCACCTTATAAATAACATACTTTTAAAATTAGATGATTATTTTCTTGATTACATGATTATTTTAAATTTTTATAGCAGATCCTTCGTAACAAACACAATATAATAAGAGATTATTGCTTCACATTCCGAGGGCATTGCAAGGAAGTTTACATGATTGATCACTTATTATATGATTAGATTTTATATTATTTTGGTTAACTGTTTATATATGTTAACCACTTATTGTAGGAGATTGAAATAAGCCTGAACGTAGTTAATTGAAAAAAAAAAAAATTACTCTGTACTTTCACCAACGTAAATTAATCGTAATATTTAAATTAATTTATAATTAAATCCTTAAGTTTATAAATTTCTTAATTAAAGTGGCAATCCATCATTAATCCGTTAAACAACATCATTTGAGTGTCTAGCAACCAAAACAAGTAGTTGCCCAAATTGACACTTGAAATAACTTTTTTCTAACCTAATTATAGATCAGCATCTAATAAAAATATTTTAAAAAATTCTTAAAAATATATATAATATCAAAAATAATTAATTAATATCAAAAAATATGACAAAAAATAAAATAAAAAACAAAAAATGAGAAATAAATAATAACTTGGTTCCGCCACTGCACTTATACCAATGGATCTTTATTTCCTAGTTTTACATCATATACTGCTTCGGATAGTCCTAACCTCCAAAGAAGAACAAGTTAAGGAACTACATACAACACAGTAACTAAAAACCTGCAACTCCAAGCTACAAAAACAAAGCTTTAAGGCTATGACAGGTGAATCAAAACAACTCCCCTTCTGAAGATACTACGCATATACACTGCCATTTAAACATATATCTCATTATTGCAGATGTCTATCAGCCTCATTTTCCTTTACGACGATTTCTTGTTGCTGCACAATCTGAACAGTACCATTTTCCTTTTGGCTGCTCTTTCAGACCAACACAACCAAAATGGAACCACTCTATTTTGCACTGTTAAAACAGAGCGACTGTTAGCACACGTCAGGAATGTAGGTAATGCATTAAAATATAAGAAACTAGAGCAAATACATACATCAGGGTTATCGCAGGCAACCATCTCCCCATAACTAACTTGGTTACAAAAGCAATATGTAGGTTCATTTGGATCAACTGGTAAATCTAGATCCATGCCAGCTGGTTGTGCAGAGGTAGTTTGTGCTTCCGTTGCTGCTGTGACTGATGTTGATTGGCGTGTCCTGAAGTAGTTATAATTCAAAAATATTTGAGATTCTAACTTGTTTCTTTTCTTTCTTTCCAACAACATTTGACATAGTAGCAGACATACAGCAAAAATCAATCCATCACAGAAGGAAATAAAAAATGAAAAAAGCATATATAAATGCCAGCTCACTTCATAAACCTTATATTCAATGTACTGATGTAATGCTGTTTCAAGACTAAAATGCAATCTGCTACCTGGTGAAGTGGAATAATTGTTCCCAAGGTAATTATGGGAATTATAAAAGTAATCCTTTATTAAGATCAGATGTCAACATTTTCAGTTAAACCATTAGGGTCATTATTTTGGAAAGTTAGGGTTCATTAATAATTAGATGATAAAAAATTTATGTAAATTAAGATTTTTTACTAAAGTGGGATTTCAAATAAAAATTAGTGTTAATACTTGAGGATCTAGGGTTTCATTTTCATATAATCATATCCTTGCGACTATTTGGGGTTTCCCTTTGTATAGGGATCATCGGATTATTAAGAATATATCCTTGTTTCCTTCAGTTCACCTTTCCTCTCTTAAATTTTACTCTCCTCTTACATATCTTGGCCTCTGGTGATAAACCACACTAACTCAACCAAACCTTACAATGGAGTTCCCTCTTTCACACACATGCCCAACATCCCTATTTGTTTCAAGAAACAAACCAATATGAACAAGATGCCAAAACAAGGGGGACCCAAAAAAGGCTTTAAGAAAAAAAAGAAGCAATTGAGGCATAACCCTACAGAGAAAACAGGCGTAACACATGTTATGTGACCATGCATGTACATTTTTGAATGACAAAAATGGTCTAGATCAAGCTGAGGCGGACAATTTGTCCAAGTTCTGCTTATGGTATTCGCAGGTAAACACAGATAAGTGGAAAAACTAACATTAGCATGACTATATTCTTTTCCAACACTAGTTATGCATATCTGATGCAGGAGCATCCCATGCCTTATCCCTATGCCACGTGATCTGACTTTAGTTTCATTGGGCATGTGTTTGGTTGGGTTTTGTGGTCTTGATCTGTCCACGTATTCACCCTATTTTATTTTTCTGTTTGTATTTCTTCTGTAACCTAACAGTCACGTGGTTAGCACATGACTCTCTTTTGGTTGTTTAGTTCTGAAACCCCCCAATATATCCCGGTTCTACCTCTGTAATAGTTAGTTTTGGACTCTGTGTGATGAACCCTAGTTTCTTTATTCGTCCCTTTTCCGAGTTGTTACAGTCTTAGCTTCCCTTTCCCTTCCCCATATTGCATCAAAGTGGTATAAGAGCCAAAGATGGCTAGCAATGCTAAGAGCAGAAGCAATGGAGGAAACCAGGAGCAGCTAGCTGAAATAGCTGAGAATAAGAGAATGATTGAGGAACTAACAAGGTCAGTTCGAGTCGTGCAACGCCAGTGGCGTGCTGAGTGGAGGAAGGAGTTTCCGGCAAAGACCCATTCAACCATGGGTGGCCGTGGAAGTTGTGACATGCGAGAAGGCGATATGGTAGAGGAAGAACCAACTTGAAGTGTTGAAACCCACTATGCGTGGAGACCCATGTGGGAAAATGAGGAATCACCTGGACCTACATATGACGTTTATCCAGAGGAAGACGAAATGCTTGAACCCATCTACGATACTTACCCAGATGAGAGTAAGGAAGAATCTGGTATCATCGTCGTCGACTCTGGTAACGCGAGTGAAAGGTCCAGTCACGCTGGGTCATCGTCAACTCAGGTAGCAGATTCGAAGGAAGAAAAGGATTCTGAGGCTAAACAGTTTTCATATGAGCGTGCGAAGTCAAGGAAGAAATGGAGACGAAATTCAGAATCTCGGTCAAAAGGGAGTAGGAGGAAGAGACGGTCCCATACTAAAGGTGACAAATTTTATTCTAAAAAATGTACTGGGTCACCAAATAAAAGGTCAAAAAAAGAACCAGAATGCCTCTCTAGTGTAATAAACACTGTCGGTGCAAACATGATGGTGTGCTTCACGTCCAAAGGTTTCTGGCCACCTCTTAGTGGGGCCAGAAGGGTGGACCCAAGGAGTATTAACACCATAACTGTGTTGATTAAGATTGTACATGTACAAAAAATGCTCATCACACCTAGAAGTATTGAGGCGAGAGTTTACGGGCATGAGTGGGTCCTTGTTGTAGTAGCTGGCAGCTGGATCCCATATAATCCACCAAATAGAATTACGAGTATACGCGTACCAAAAATACATGACTGTTTTAAAGCATTGGAAGGTAGGTTTGTCCAAGATACCCTTGAAGACCTTATTGGTGGTGCTGGAGATGTTACTAAATTACCAGCTGTGTCTAAGGGGGGTTAAGAGAAGAAAAGCACTTGAATGGCAAGGTCAACTAGCAGGTTCTATTGTGGAACCTTTATCAAACTTTGTTTTAAAATTGAGGGCTAAAGCATCAACTGTTGTGCTTGGTGATGATTCCTTAGGTTTGTCAAATGACTTACATCTAATTGAAACTAAAGCCGTGTCAGATATAATTCTAGAAAATCAGAGTTATGCTAGAGAAAATGTGAAAGATAACAGTTGGACTATCATTTCAAAGAAGAATAATTTGAAAGAAATGAATGAGATTGGGTCAGATAGAGACAAGGTTGAGATTGAGGTCCCTTCCAATAATGTTGTAGGTGAAAAGAGTGATGAAAAAGAGTTTCAACTAATATCTAGAGGTGAAGTATTAAAAAGAATGATAAGAGCCAATCGACCGTACAATGAACCTGCTTGTCAGAAGCTGCAGAGTATTGATGAAGCTAGGGCATTTTCAGTTTTGGCAGTGAGAACTTCCAAAGTAAGTGATGTCAATGAAAAACTTGTTGGGACTATGCTCACTACTAGGCTATTTATAGGGCCTGACTGTCCCAATAATTACTGGCTAAAAAGATGGTTTGACAAGAAAGGGAGGAATATTCCAACCATTTATAATTCCAAAGATACTTATAGTGTTAGTAACACTAATGCAATAGATGTTTCTTCTATGGGTTTGAATGTAGAGAAAGATAAACTTGAATATCATGATAGTGGCAGAGTAAATGATGTTTGTAACTCCAAACTAGTGCAACAAGCTAGTGGTGACTCCCTTATAAAGTTCAAATTTAATCCTTCTAGTGCTAAAGATGATGACTACAGTTTGCAAGGTCAGTTTTATGATGTTCAAGTTGTTTTCCTCTATAGATCTGTGCAGGAGATAACTGAGCATTTTATGGAATTTGCAATTGAACTTGTTGATCAAGTTGAGAGATTTGAATAGTTGAGTTGGAAATATGAATTTGTTGGAAGTTTGCTAGTCCTTATACTTACACTCCAATTATTATTGTTTTATTATTGTTCCTAGAAATCTAATTAGCGGAGACCTTATTCAACATGAGTTGGATAAGTCACATATAACCCATGAATTGAGTTAGAATGTTGTCCTTTTTTATCTTCCTCACGCTCAGATTTAGGGCATTAACATGAGAGAATTATCAAGTGACAATGAGAAGTCTGTTCTCCAACTTCATAACATACCAGTAGGAGCCAAGGCTTTCTTGCTTGTAGTTAAGTTCCACTATGATGTTAAAATGGAGATGACTGCATTTCATGTAGTTACTCTCAGAGGTGTAACTAAGTATTACACCTGGGATGAGCTTCGACCTCAGATAAAGTTTGCTTATTTGCTCTTTGCTACACAACATGGTTATAGTGAAAGGAAGAAATTAAAGAAATTGATACCCAGTGACCTCTATTATCAATTACAACGAGAGCTTGAAGACAGAAAAGTTAGTATTGGATTGTTCAGAGAACTATTCCAGTATCTGGTTGAATCAAACACCTTGAAGACCTATCAACACCCAGGTCATGATGACCTTCCCACAACTAACTTGGTGATTCTGAATTAGCTCATTTTCACATGCATAGATGATATATGCCAATCTTTCCATGGTATTGTTAATAAAAACAAAGCTAGTGCAATGCTTGGTACAAGGGGGATGAAGGAGGAAGTTTTGAATTTATTATTGCCTTCTGAAGATGAAGTTCCTAATCTGGTATCTACAAGTGAGAAGCAACACAAGGACCAACTAAGAAGGAAGCCTGAGTACAGATACCCATTAGCTATGCTTAGGTATGCAGAAGAGCATGAGA
>JASKGM010000001.1:13998218-14008505 GCA_034509205.1 Ceratonia siliqua | reverse complement strand
GAGCCCTGTTGAAATCTAGTTAAGAAATATTTCAGTTTTGAGAGTTTGTTTTCGGTTGTCCGGTTAGCATATACTGAATAGACAAAACGTTCATTATCTTCTTGACGGTCGATGCTGCGCTATTTTAAGCTAATGTCGTTCTCCGATGTCTCCGTTCGAACTCCGCGCCTCATGGAACGATTTCCTCTCGCTCTCTCTTTCTCTCTCAAGCCTTGCCTCACAAACAAACCCGTTTTCTGGTTTGAACAAAACCCAAACTCAAACTGCATTTTTCTCTTTTCGGTGCTTCATCCAAACCGATTCCAAAAGCTTACATTCCCAATACAAAAATGCCCCCAGCTCAAGTTTCATGCTTTCGACGAAATTATGGACAAACAAACAGGTATCCAATTTAGAAAAATGATTTCTTTACGTGTAGGCTATGCCCCATTGCTCCCATTTGATTCTTTGATACTGGTTTTCTATTCCTTTGTTTCTGTTGTTTTAATTTTCTTCTCATTGTAAGAAAAAAGCAGTATCTGAAATTGGGTTCTTTTGATTCCATTCTCTTCATTTTGTATCTTATTGACCTTCTGCCTGTTCTTGCAGTGGTCAAATTCTTTAGTTCCTTCATGGAACTAAGGTGTAAGGTCAATGCATGGGTTTCCTCTTCAGTTTTTAATGGCGGGCAAACATGATCATCTAAGTTTATCTGCTGACTTTTTTTAAGGGATTAAATAGTTGTCACCTTTTGAATATAGCTATGAAGTCATGGGTTGAAGAGGCTGTGCACAATTTATAAGTTTTCCATCATTCTTTCTCTAAGATAAGTTGTTGGAAGACTACCTTTGAAGCGACAGGACAAAGAATTTATCTGTATGAATCTGAGACACCAATGGGTAAGTTATATTTGAAGAAAAACATAGTCACTGGTTGAATGTGTGTAGATACTGAGAACTCAATGCTCTAGGGCAAAGGTGGCTATGTGGAGCTAGTTATAATTAGTCTGCCACCATGAATAGTGAGGCTCCAGGTAATTCAGGCCAGCAATATAAAGGTGCAGTGACTTCTGGTTTCAGTGATACAATCCCTTCAGACAGCAATGAAGACAATATATGTGCACAGACAGGTGAAGAATTTTCAACTGAGTTCTTACGGGATCGGATTGCTTTAAGGAAATTACCTGTCATAACTGATGTGGATAATCGCCAGCCAAATAGATTGGGTTTAGACTACAATCCGAATTATCAGCTAGTTTATGAGGATCTTGCGCGCGTTCTTGGGTTAAGGAGAACAGATTCTGATAGTAACTCCGATTTGTCAGATTTTGCTCCAGCAACAGGATATGTTGCCGAATTAGAAAACAGGGCTTATCCTAACAATTTGAGCAGATACCAGTGGGAACAAGGTGGTATTGGACGAGTATCAGGAAAATTTGCTGAAGAAATTTATTGTGATCGATTTGCTCCAGGACCAGCTGCATCGCCCTTTTATGTAGTTGAGTCCCCTCAGGCTTGCCATCCTCATGGATCAACATTTTCAGAAGCTTCTTTTCCTAAGAAGATAAAGTTTCTCTGTAGCTTTGGAGGAAGAATATTACCAAGGCCAAATGATGGGAAGCTCAGATATGTGGGTGGAGAGACACGGATTATATCCATCAGGAAAAACATTACTTGGGAGCAACTTATGGGGAAGACTTATCCAATTTGCAATCAAACTCACATTATCAAGTACCAACTTCCTGGAGAGGATCTTGATGCTCTTATTTCTGTTTGTTCTGATGAGGATCTTCATCATATGATCGAGGAGTATGAAGAGCTGGAAAGAAATGGAGGCTCTCAACGTTTACGGATTTTTCTCATATCTTCAAATGAACCTGAAAGCCCGACATCTATTGATGTAAGAGTCAATCAACCAAGCGATGCCGATTATCAATATGTTGTTGCTGTCAATGGCATGCTGGATCGAAGTCCACGGAAGAACTCCACTGGGCAGAGTTTGGCAAGCCAAACAAGTCAGTTTGGAAACATCTCTGATTACAAAAGTCCAAGTTTCCATGGGGACTTGTCTACATCTGCATTTACTTTGGATGTGAAGGATTGCAGCCCAAGGTCCCCACATTTTGGAGGATTACTCTCAAAACCTGGTTCTCAGTTTTTAGCATCACTTCAAATGGCAGGAAAGTCTTCAAATCAATCACCTCCTATATCTCTTGTTGGTTTTCAGCCTAAAGATCCTAAAATTTCCAATGTTGAGCTATTTATGGATCAACCAAGCCATGTTGGTAATGAAAGCATTATTAGAGTACAACGTGACAATTCATTGTACAGAGACAATGCCAATTATGTTGATCCCATTGCATACTATAGCAATCATGCCCAGGCGCCTCCCCTTGTGAATTACCATCATAATAATCAAAATATAGTGGAGGCTGATCAGCTCAAGAATCCCTCTGATGCTGTTCAATTTCACATAAGAAGCCAGAGTGAAGATTTTGTCTCTTCTGCAACGTTTCGTCAAAATGTTGAGAGACCTACATGGACAAATGAAGGTTCAAACCATTTTGACAGGATTGCCTCTCATCCTGAAGAATTATCAGGTTTACTTCCAGTGTCTAATGATAGAGAGGGATTTCACAACAGAATGTTGCATGCACTTTCTGACCCGCTATTGCAGAAGAGTGATGAGAGTTTTGAAGATTATTTGCAGCCCATCCTGAGTGTAGAGGGTGAAAAAACACCTTTACTGGAAATTTCACGTTCCTTGGGGCAAAGGCCAATACTGCAGGGAGAGATAATTGACAGGAAAGACCAGGTGTTTGAGTATCAAAATCTGCCCAGATTTGGAATCATTGACAGTTGCAAGGGGACGTTGGATCCTGTTCAAGAGAACTTGTGCTGTGCAAATAATAATAATGCCGGCTCTGATGAAATTGGAAGATACTTTGAAGGAAATATGGAAGTTATATCACGTGACAAAGCATTGGATATTAAATATTTAGAGTACGTCAACTACCAACAAGGTTCTTGCTCATCTTCACCAGAGTTACAAAGCAGTAAATGCAATTTATATGCTTCCCGTTTAAATTTAGAATGCACAAGAAACCTGAGTGAGCAACCACATGGTCTACAACTAGACATGCCTGCTTCTGAGTTTTTCACGAGCCAAAATTCTTCAATGTATAACCAATATCCTATGTTGGAGACAGAAAACAGCCAACCTTTTCCCTTTGGCTCCTCAGATTTACAGCCTATTGATACACAAACTGACAGAGAGTCCATACTGCTAGTCTCTGTAAGTATATTTCTTTAGGCATATGTCAAATTGACTGTGAGCCTGCATATGAATAATCCTAGTATTTTCATAATGTAATTCAGAATACAGACATGGATGTAGCTTCCAGAGAAGAGATTTTTCTCCCTGATGAGAAACCTGCAAATTGTCCTCGCCAAAAGGATGAAAAGAGAGTCATTGACAAAGATTCTCATGTAGGGCATAGCAATGAGTTATGTGACCAATCACAGTGCTTTGTTAGCTCTCAGGAAATTGAGAAACTAGAACCAGTAGCTTTTGTCAAAGGACCAATTGATAGTGTTTCTTCAGGCACCCAGTCATGCTCAAAAGTTGTCTCAAATGTAGATGAAGAGGTTGAAGCTGAAGCTACATCTCCTGAAATTGCAGGAACAGAGAGTGTCAGTTCAAAATCTGAAAGTAAGGTGAGAATCTCCAAATAAAATTGCAGTGAATGGTTCATGATAACTGATTGTATGGTTGACCTAAGATTCTTATCTGTTATGATAGTTTGCAAAAGCTGATAGTAGAGACTTCAATAAGCCAATTGGTGCACCAACTGCTGAAATAGAGGCTGAAATCCATGGTTTGCAGGTATGAAACTACTATAATTTGGTAATCTTATGCAATTTATTTCCATTTTCAATTTTATCTTGAATGCTCAAATTCCATTTAATATTACTTGGCAGATGATTATTCTTTTTTTGGTTCTCACATCGGTTGTAAAAAAATAGGTGTGCTGACTTTGCTCTCTATAATTTTTAACATCACATTGATGATAAATGGTGTACAGTGTACACTGTATTCTTAAAGTTGAATTTCAGATAGATAGATTACACAAGTTTTTCATAGCTATTGTTTTCCTTCACTTTAGATAATAACACCATGCCTTGTTAGTGTGGGTAGGAAAAGTGGAAGGAAACATTAAAAGTGTAAGCTAGTTTTTTCTCCTTTTTTGTTTTTCATATTAGGGACGACATGGGAACTTACACCAAAAATATTAATTATCTAACCATTACAATAAAATTTTTCTGGTTTTCCCTAAATTGAACATTGTCATCTCATTTTGTTGATATATAAACTAGTTCAAATTCAACTAGAGCATTCAAGCTTCAACATATCCAAACCCATAAAACTATACTAACCCACTATGATTTATAACAGATAGTAAGTTTCGAGTTGCCCTGGAGATTTAAAGTCAACAACAATTGTCATAGCTCCTCTTTACCCTTTGAAAGCAAAGTTGTGGCAGATCATGCATTCAGATATGGAAAACTTATTTAGTAATTGTCAAACAAGGGCAAATGTTATGATGAAACAGGAATCTTTTAATAGATTCATAGGGCTGTGGAAATCTCCCGTTGAGAAAAGAAATGCATGGAGATTAGAAACAACACCAATGGCAATAGCACTTTGCTAGAAAGCAGTGAGACATGGAGATGAAAGGTAGGGGAACAGTATTATAAAACTAGGTGTACGTGTTTAGCCATCAGGTTGTTAGAGATCATAATGAAAACTATTCATGATCCTTGACATGGTATCAAATTTTCTATGACCAAGTGACTAGGAGTTCGATTCTTGCCGCCCCTACTCTTCATAATTAAGTTAAATTTCAGCACAAGGTTTGGTGAGCATGTGGTACTTGACACAGACATAGTAGAAATGAAAGAAAAAAAGGTGGGAAAAAGAGGGGAAATGACAAATGATGTCGTCAATGATTTAAGTGATTGAATTTCTATTTGTTTTTCCCTACAAGTTTATTAAGCTCTCAAATGATAGAATAGATAAATGACTAAACTCTTTTGCAGTATGCTGAGAGCTTAGTACAGCTTAAGCTTTTAGATGAGCTTAGGACATCCTAGGTTAGTATCTCTACTAAAAATGAGAAGGTTGAAGTAGTAGGCTGAAATAGTGTTAGAATATATATATATATATATATGACTAAACTCCGGTGTTCTTACAAGCTTATTAAAGACCACGTGTGAGGTCAATTTTTAGAAATCAAACAACTATTCTAGAAGATTAAACTTTGAGGAGAGCAGATAATCATCATATAGGTGGAAATGTAAGGACTTGCACAAGCTTCTCCTTCTTTCTCTTTATTCTTAAGATACAATAATTTATTCATCACCATCGTTGTCCAGGTTTTTATAAAGAAGCTTAAAAATCAATAACACCTTCATAACCGTATCAACTTTTGGGTCTTTGGCTACCCAACTTAACTTCTGAACCGACAATATTCTCCCCCCATCCAGTGATGCCAGACTTTTCATTTTCTTGGAGTATGTTTCCTTTTCAAATTTGTCTTTGGAGTCCTTTTCACTTCAGCAAAGACACTGTTTTCTTTTAATCATTTTTAGCAGAAGGATTAGAAGAAGGTGAATCAGAGGGCACTTATATTTATGTTTAGCCTAATGTTTGAGATGCAAAATTGCAGATTATTAAGAATGCTGATCTTGAAGAACTGCAAGAGTTAGGATCTGGAACATTTGGAACTGTTTATCATGGAAAGTGGAGGGGAACAGATGTTGCAATTAAGAGAATAAAAAGTAGTTGTTTTGCTGGCAGATTATCAGAGCAAGAGCGGTTGGTAGGTTACATAATTAAAAGCAAGTTGAATTTTGCAAGTATCCTATATGTCCCCATTCTTTTCATGCTTATATTTATACATTTAGTTGTAAAAGACTTTTATGGAAAATAAGTTTTATGATGAATGAGAAATTAATTTTATTGACTTGAAGAATATCAGTTTTAATGACTTTTTAACGTAGATTCACTTCAAAAACTACTTTAACTGCATCTGTATGTGCAGAGTAAAGATTTCTGGCGAGAGGCACAAATTCTGTCAACTCTTCACCATCCAAACGTGGTGGCTTTTTATGGGGTAGTTTCAGATGGCCCAGGTGGGACATTGGCAACTGTAACAGAATACATGTTGCATGGATCACTGAGGAATGTCCTCTTGAGGAATGATAGGTTAGTTAATTCCCGTAAGTTATTTTACTTGCACACTATTAACTAAAATTAGATTATGTCACTTTTTCTATTCTTATTACAGAGTGCTTGACCGTCGAAAAAGGCTCATGATTGCAATGGATGCAGCCTTTGGCATGGAATATTTGCACTTGAAGAATATTGTTCATTTTGATTTGAAGTGTGATAATTTACTTGTCAACTTGGGGGATCCTGAACGACCTGTATGCAAGGTAAGTTCTGGCAGGAACAAGAATATGAAATTTCATTCTGATTGTCGAGCTCTTTGCCAATTTAAAACCAGCTATGTCCTAAATATTAGGTGTCAAGGCCATAGAAAAGAAAAGGTTGCCAACTATTGGCGTCATTTACATGAATTCTTTGTAGAAAAATAATGATATCTGTAGAATGTGTGGCGCAAATAACTTTTTTAGAGCTTTTAGTTATTTGTGTTTTCATTGTAATCCTTTCTTCAATTTCCCTATATGAAAGTTTTTGTATAAAGAAAATTATTGGACTAAACACCTTTGAGGATATCTACTCTGCAGGTTGGCGATTTCGGCCTATCAAGAATTAAACGTAACACATTTGTTTCTGGCGGTGTCAGAGGAACCCTACCCTGGATGGCGCCGGAATTATTAGATGGTAATAGTAGTAGGGTCACTGAGAAGGTTAGCAACTTATTTATCTGTTTATCTCTATATTTTTTCTTTAATTTCATCCATTCGCTTCCTGTTGGATGGAAAGAACTCTCTCCTACAAATGTAATATTTGGAGTATCTGGCTATTCTCTTATCTGGTAGGTTGATGTTTTCTCATTTGGCATTGCAATGTGGGAAATCTTGACTGGGGAAGAGCCGTATGCTAGCATGCACTGCGGTGCAATCATAGGTAACTTTTTCTCATGTAGAATCTAAACTGTTTGTCTTCCATATGGATTTGTCACTGAATTCCTCTAGAAGGTTCTGTCTTATCAGCCATGAATGCCAAAGTTGGATTTGGATCCTCGGAAAGAACGTGATAATGTTATATTCGAAGAGAGATAGATATAATATACATGGGTTCACAAATAATAAATATAAGTTAACTCACTAATTAGGTGGTAAATCTTATACATTATGTTTATCTCTCCCTAAAAATAACAGTGCTATGTTCTTTCCTGATGCTAATCCGCCAAAAATCACCTAAAGGTGAAGGTTCCCACTTACTATAGGCTGTAATAGTTAGTTCATTTAGTGGCTTAGCTTTAGCATATAGAATGCTTGTTTGGTTTGCTCTGCAAACATATGTACGGAAAAGTTGCTTTTCCACGTGCAAACTTATATTTGGGGAGACTTTAGGTTTAGGGTCTCCCAAACATGCTGTCAGTTAGACCAGGAGCAAAAATACTGGACATACAGTATAATGCTGAATACTTCCTAGGTAAGTATTGGTTTAGCATACTTTCACGCAACTTCATCAAAACTGTTCTTCAGAAAAAATAATAGATGATAGTAATACATATTTCGGTCGTACTTTGGAGTATTTTAATAGCATCAATAAGCTCTCTTTTATAACATCAGCTAACACTGAGCTTGACCATACTGTTCTTTCACATATTATTGAGTCTCTCCGTTTGAATATTGCTTCCATTCGAAGTTCTTTCTGATTGACATAGTATCATGCCCAAAAAAACTAATTTTACCTGGCCTCCTTTCTATTTCATGCCAAAGTTGACCCACAGTATATTATCATTTTTCTGTGGAAGAAAGTATCATCATGATGTTGACCAATGAATTCAAATAAATCATAGTACTATTGTTTTTGGTGTTTCATAGATAACTTGAGCACCCTGCATCTTTACTCCGATAACATCTAACAATTGTGTATTTATGTCAGTTATGCATTCCTAGCTTAGCTTTGAATATAGTAACAGTGTGATCTTTGAGCATATTGCTTCATCACAGAATCTCAATACTCTTAACATTAAACAATGAAACTGTGTACTGAATCTTTGTTTGAATTCTAATGATGAGTTTGTGTACTACTAATCATTTAATAAAGGAGGGATTGTCAGTAATACACTCAGGCCTCTGATTCCAAAACGCTGTGATTCTGAGTGGAAAAAGTTGATGGAAGAGTGCTGGAGCCCTGATCCTATAGCCAGGCCATCCTTCTCAGAAATAGCAAACAGACTTCGCATCATGTCAGCAGCAGTCCAGAAAAAGAGACACAATCTTCCAAGTCGATAAGGATCCACATTTTCTTGTAAATGAATGCAAATACAGAAGAAAGATGGAAAGAGATGTTTAATATAATTTGATAGCTTTGTTTGTATAGAAGCCATAGTGTAGAGGTCTATCTTTTTAGCTGAAAATGTATATACAGAAGCCATATGTTTACTCCATTTTCCCCAGTCATGTACATTCTTTTACCTCCAGGCTCCTGCCCTCGTGGCTATGTCATTGTCCCTTATAAGGAGCTGACTCCACAGTAAACCTGTTTCAAATATTATCTATTGTTGAGGCATGAGCTCCCGCATTCACGCTATTGTGGATTTGTCCCCGCGGTGGGGGCGGCTCCCAGGAATCGAAACCTTACCAATTTGATGGTGGGTGACCCTGGTACCACTGGGGCGATCGCCTCAGTGGTACTAGTATCACTCACACCTTTATCATAAGGTCACTGGGTTTAATACTGGGAAGCCGCCTCCATCGCAGGGACAAATAAACAATAGCGCTATTGCGGGGGACCCAGTCCTCAACATCTATCATCTATCATTATTATCATTTTTTTTATATCAAATTAATGATGATAAGGAGTAGGATTAAATGGGGTTGAAATAACATTTTTTTATTATCAATTCCCTCAGTGTTCTTACCAAGTATTCCTTTTCGTAGCCGTTCCAAACTACTCAAGTGTCTCTAATAATACATTAATAAATAATTAGTCTCAAATTTAAAATGAAAATAAAGTAATTTCTATAAAATAAATGAAATATATTATATTATACACAAGTATAATATTCATATGATTACAAAACATTCTTACTTTCAAATTTCAATATGCTTTTAATTTATATTAAAAATATTTAATTATATTTTTGGTCCCCTAATTTATCAAAATTGTAGTTTTCATCATGAATAATATAATCTTTCTAATTTCATCAAAATTTTAGTTTTAGTCATTCAAGATGAAATTAGTAAATCAAAATTATATCTTTGATGAAACTAAAGGATCATATTGTTTATGATAAAATTAAGAGGACAAAAATTATAATTTTAATCAATTAAGAGTACAAAAAATGTAATTATGCCTATTAAAAATCAAATACTAATAAGTAAAAATGATTTTTTTTGGTAAAGAGAGACATTTTTAACAAATCTCCATCTCCATTATATTATTTTATTTATTTACAAAATAGTAGATCTAATCATAAATTGAATTATGAATTTAATTTTTATTAATTTTTAAAAGTACATAAATGATTGCTTGGTGACCTTAAAAATATTATATTTTAGACTAATTTTTTTATTGTATTTCACATTTTTTTATTATCATTATGAGATAATATTTTGAAATTATTTAAAAATAAAAATTTTATGAAAATCATTGGATGGTTATTTGAAGATCTTCAACTTCTTTTTTTTTTATTTTAAAATTGAGAAAGTATTAGGTAATTATATAAAGATTTATAACTTTTCATTATTATTAGTTCTTCAAAATTTTGAAACAGAAGTTCTATTTTAAAATTTTAAAATTAAGAAATATAATTAATGATAATTATTTAATCTTTTTCTTTTTCTTAATTGAGTTGACCTTTTGAGGTCATTGACAAGCACCTAGAATTTATTCAGATTCGAATTCGGTTGACATGATCGGTTTAGTTGTATCAGACTCGTTGGTCACAATTAAGTATATTTTTAAAAAAAAATTAAATAAAATATTTTTATTTTTTATACAGACGCCCAAATTTTTGAGACAAGATAGTCAGTAGGACATCACCGGATTTTTTTCCGAATTTATCCATATCCGTGTAACGTGTCCCTTAGTCATGGCTTTCCC
>JASKGM010000001.1:13957081-13970905 GCA_034509205.1 Ceratonia siliqua | reverse complement strand
AAGCATCTTAATGCTGAACGCAGTGCCTATCACCAAACTCAGGAAGAAGCATCTTAATGCTGAACGCAGTGCCTATCACCAAACTCAGGAAGAAGCATCTTAATGCTGAACGCAGTGCCTATCACCAAACTCAGGAAGAAGCATCTTAAATGCCCAAGCCACCCAGCAATTATTTAATAACAGTTCAATAGAATTTGTCATTTTCACATTACAGATTGACTAACAATGAATAGATCCCTTCTACAGTAATTTTTTTTTGGGTTGGTTAACCCCCTTTACACAGATTATCTTCTGTAAAAACTTCACTGTTGCTGCTGCCCTCACGTAAAGGTATAGGCCCAAAAAGTACCTTTTGTTAAACTACAGATTTGATTGCTGCCCCTTGCATCCCTGGTTGTATGCCATGTATTGAACAAAGAATGGGGTCCATCTTCCAATATAAAAGGACCTATAAAGGAACAAAAAAAATAAAAGAATAAGTATCGATTATTTCACAGTGTCAACCATGATTCAACCCCGTTAATTGTGTTTTTTCAAAACATAATTCATCCTAGTAAGAGTTGGAAGTGAGTTGCTTCTATTAAAAGGGAGACTTGGTAGAGATGTTTATTACATGTTTGGCTGTGGAAACTTGAATTTTTTCATCAGTATTACTGTTGTGCTGGATCTGCAGTTTAGCTCATCATTTTGTTGTTGGCATTATCTTTAATTACTAGTAACACTTGTTTTTGTTGTTATTATAGGAGTTCATTTCAGAAGGCGGTTTTTGTTATTTTGGCCAATTACTATCTTTTCTGTACTTGTAATACTTTCTCAAGTAACTTATCTGGTAATATGGGCTGTCAAGGGAAATCTGTGGAGTATACCAGATGCTTGGTGGGCAAAACTGATTGGATTTATGATGTGAGATTAATTTCAGTTTTACGTATTTTCTCATTTGTTAAATCTTCATATACTGATTTGTTGTTTCTGGGGTGCACTTTTGCAGAATTCAGTACTGGAAATCTCCCTATGTAATTTATTTCTTGGTTGTACAACTACTTGTTCTTATTGTTGCGCTAGTTGATTTATATGGGAAGAGACACTTTCAGGCTACACGGCAAGATTCATCTTGGGGCCATTTCTTATCAGTTGTTGAACATTTAGGTTTGTAAGTAGTTGATTTGACCCTCTTATTTCTTTTTCTTACTCCTGTCCATTTGTTATGAAGGGAAGCAAAGATTTTCTAGGCTGATTGAAGTGGAGATGGACTTTATTCCTGTGCATACATACTGTATTATATGGAAAATATGTATATTCCTTCAGTCTTAGCCACTTGATGAAATTGGATGAGGTAGTCTAGGAAGAGATAGCCATAAATTGCATGTAGGGAGGATGGTGGCACATTATAATTACTGTTTCATGCTGCATGAAATTGGCCAGTATGTATTAGAATAAGCAAAACTGGCATGTTTCATTCAGTTATATTATATGTACTTTTACTTGCTCAACCAATTTGAAGAGATCACACTGACCACTCAACTATACAAGGCATGACACAAACTTTTGGCAAGTAGTTACATTGTTCATATGAATAATCTTGCAATTTCCAAATATTCTAAAATGTATGGTTAACATTTTTTTATTCTATGTGTATGATTGAGTATTAATATGTGATGATGTGTCAAATTGATATGTGGTGATGAGTACATTTGACGCTTGCTTTGTGTGTGTTGTTGGAAGTCCCACATTGCTTGTGTAAGGTTATTAAGTGTTGTATATAAGTGGGAGGCATCCCTCCCCTCACAAGGCGCTTTTGTAAGGAGGAGTTGGCCACCAAGGAAATTTAACATGGTATCAGAGCTGGTGACCATAAATTGGGATTAGACCCTACAATAGGCACGGAAAAGTGGTGTTTCACTCCCTCCGGTCGTGAGGGGGAGTGTTAGAAGTCTTACATTGCTTGGGTAAGGTTATTAAGTGTTGTATATAAGTAGGAGGCATCCCTCTCCTCACAAGGCGCTTTTGTGAAGAGGAGTTAGGCCACCAAAGAAATTTAACAGTGTGTGAAGAAATTTAAAATGGCATTAAGTAATTAGGAAAGTGTTATAGAATCAATATAGTTACTTGTAGTGCACCAAAGTAAAGGGTGTTAGTATCATTATCTAGTTGTGCGTATCAATATAAATAAAGATTTAGGGGTCAGCATTATGTGCATCGTTTGTGGGCTCTCTAGTCAATATGCTTGTGTCCCTTTTTCCTCTGCTTCTCTGCCTTTATCACCCTCTTCCATTTTTCTTAACAGTGTATTTATTTAAGACTTTCTCATTTCTTTGTTTTGAGTCTTTTGACAGTTGCAGCTTGATGTAAAAGATTTCATTTAAGTTTTTACTTTCTTTTGTTCTTTTTGCATCAATTGTTTCTCTGTTTTGTCATATTGAAGGTTTTCATCTCCGGGTTGCTTCCTGTTGGTTGTTGCCTGCCTTTCAGCTAGTTGTTGGAATTAACCATGCCTCATGGGCTTCACTACCTTTTTTCATCTGTAGTTGTGTTGGTTTAGTGAATTGGTCTTTAACCAGCAACTTTCTTGGACTTTTCAGGTAATTTCTTTCAGTTTCCTGTATGCTTTTCCCCCACTGGGTAGTTTTTATGCTTTTCTCTGTCTCTGCTGGGCTTATGTTTGTGTATATTGTCCTGAAGATGGTGGAGGCCTCTTCAGCTGTATGCAGGTTTCAATATTTTCCTGCTTTACACCTATCAACTTCCTATGGAACTTCCAAATATGATTCAATGGGTGGCTGATTTAATTGGTCTCTACAAAATATCTGCAAATTCTGAGTGGCCCAAAATTTGTTCCAGCCTTTCTCTCTTATTTTATTATATCATGGTATGTATATGTTTTATGAAATTTTTATATAATATGACTGCTTTAGTTGGAAAAAAATAGTTACCTGCATCATGGTCTTCCACATATTAATATTTAGTTACTGCAGGTTCACCCTCAACTATCCCTTTTACTTGTGGTATTAATATTTCTAGATGTAGTTAAGCCTAATATGTAACTTTTGCAAGAGATTGACGAATTCTCCATGCTGTTGAGAAAGATTATGATGC
The DNA here is from genome assembly GCA_034509205.1 of Ceratonia siliqua. Taxonomy (NCBI): domain Eukaryota; kingdom Viridiplantae; phylum Streptophyta; class Magnoliopsida; order Fabales; family Fabaceae; genus Ceratonia; species Ceratonia siliqua. Next base: position 13,967,812 of record JASKGM010000001.1, on the reverse strand, counting down.
AAATTTTCAACTTGTTGATTTTTTTTTTTTTTTTTTGTGGATAGAAGAAGAGAATTTTATTAAGGAAAAATAGAATTACAAAATAGGAGAATAACACATCCTCCAAAACAAACCACAAAAATAAAGAGAATCACAAGAACCAAATAAAAAACTTTAGGTCAAGAATGCAGCAAAGCAACCCAGTTTCTTTGCAAATCCGAGATGGAATAATGCACAATGCCACAGTACTTTGCATCTTTTGCCTTCCAAAACCTTGGAATCTTATCAAAAGAAAGCACTCCAAAGATAGAGGGCACACCTAATGTTCTCCTAAAACTCCAAACAGTTTACTCCAAAAAAAATATGCTGCTCCACAGTGTAAAAAAAGATGAGCAACTGATTCTGAACTAACTATGCACGACACAAATATCAGGAGAAATGGCTGTTTTAGGCCTACGAGCCTACAACAAATCATTAGTTTTAGAGGGACTTGTGGAGTCTTATGATTCTCTTTTTGGGCTTTGATTGTATTTTGATAATATCATCATGATTTTAGGTGCCATTTGATCTGTTAACTTGCTGCAGCTTACCTTATTCCACATTTTCTTTGTAATAGGAAACTATCTATATTGTACGTCATTATAATGTATGATAAGGGCGCAGACCCAATGAAGTTCTAGTATTTTTTTTATTAAGCATCTGTCAAAGGGATAATATGGCACATATAATGCAAATTTCATGTTTCCCTTTGGAATAAGTCACGATTGGTCCTTTTGCATTTATCTTTTAAAAGTATTTGGACTTCTATAGTACATTTTATTGTCATTTCCATTACTGATTTCAGTTTGCGTAAACTTTCCTTTTATATGAGTGAGTGGCGTAGGACATTCAGGTTAGTTGGATATTCAACCTATTATATTCTAGCCAAAAAAAGGTTGTTAGGTAAATGGGGGAGGTTTTGGTTCATGCTTGTAATAGGTGGGATTGAATGTGTCAATATTATTTTTTTAAAAAATCCTTAACCTGCCCCATTTGCATCCCAATGTGAAGTTGATATACTTGTCATTTGGACATATTTAATAGCCTCCGATTGATGTTTTGTAAACAGTCACCAAAATTTACAAACATGGTGTGAAGTTACTTACTGAACTCTTTCAAACATAGCTAGCCTTCAAGGGGATGGAATTTAGAGATCACTTTTTGGTAAGACTGAACACAATGCTGTTATGTTGGAATCGTTTTAATTATTTTGGGCTATTGTTATAGGTTGCGTGAACAGCTTTGGAAGCTAGGCTGCCTATGATTTGTAAATCTTGCAAAGTGGTTTAGTTTGCTATTTGAAGTAACAGTATTCTACAGGTTATCTGCATCAGAACTAGTGTCATTTAACTTTCAACAAGGAGACAACTGATATATGTGCATGAAGTTAATTTGCCCCTAGCATATATATGTTTCCTTTGCTTTAGTTGTGTCTGACACTGTTTTGTCTTCATAATTGTTCCTTTCTTGTGATGCAGCTGTCCTTCATTAAATCTGACTTGGAGGAGATGGGATTTATCATGTCCAGGACAGAGAATATCTTGACTGAGAAACTTCTTCCCAATAAGCATTCATTTTTCATTTATGAATCAAGGTAATAAAATGAAGATCTGATTATCTTTATTCTCTTTCAAGCAAAAGAACAACCTTTTTACCTTATTCACTTAAGAGAGAATAAGCCACAATCTGTTATTCACATGAAAGTAAGCTCTTCTAAATCTGTTACTCACATGGTAAAGGGACTATTACTGAAATGCGAAGATATTGGCCAGCCCTTCTACATATATAAGCATTTTAGGGCTTTCAATTCTTTGTTTTGTTCTTGATTTTACTGTTCTTTCTTGCTTGAAGATATCTTATCCTCTAACAAGTTGTAATTTCTTGTCTCTCTAATAAAATTTCTTCTATAAAAAAAAATGCAAACTGATCTGGTACATAAGATTTTTGTGATAATATAACTACACGCTTCCTTAAATTAAACCTAAGAATTGGTGCCTCGTTTGAAAGAACTTGCAGCTCTGTTTTGCCAAGTGTACCTGCTGATTTTTTTTGTGTGGTTCAGTAAAGAAACTTTTGTCAAGGCTAGAATATATTATTAGTTTACCCTATATTGACATTTAATGCATTGTGGACAACCATGTTTTGCATGGACAATCTGCTGATGCTGCCACTTGTTAATTATTATGTGACATCCTGATTTTTACATTTGTTGCATATTTCTGGAGGCAAAAGGAAGAAATTAGATTAAGTAGTACACTCGCTATAATTCTTCATATTTTTTACTGTTTAATTGAATGTAAACTAAGAGATATAACCCTACTGTTTAAGGACTCTATATGGGGAAATGTTTACCTCCATTTTCTGCTTGAATCACATTCACAATCATTGTTAGGATGAAAAGTCCTTTGAGATGATGGTAACTGGTATAAGGTTGAAAGAAATATGGTTACTGATATCTATGTGTAACAATTTTGTTTATTTTGACCCGATTATGTTCTGCTCGTTTAAACATTGCATCAGCTTCGTCACTTTTGTTTTTGAATGCTTTTTTCTTTGGGAATATGTATCGTTGCTTAAAATCCTTTTGAGTTCCCTAATTAAATGTGCAGATCTGGTGTAAGGCACACAAATGTTTTACTTAAAGGAGGCATTTTTCGCACATTTAGTATCAACTTTTTCACGTATGGTTTCCCGGTATATATTCCTGAATTCATATTATAGTCTGCTTTCTGTGATATATGATGATTGATTTTATAGAGTCATGACTCTAATTTATCATGAAACTGCAAGTAAGCCTAGTCATTATGGCTTTAAGTTTTTTGTTCTTTTGATTGATAAGTTGGTCACTAAGTTTTTCCTCAAAGAATTTCTTCATTGTGATTTAGTGGAACATATTATTGTAACATAAGGCTTAAGAGCATATTTTTCTGGAATGGTGCTTTAAGCTATAAACCTATAGATTCACTAGAAGAATGTTGTCTTTGAAGCAATGCGGACATATGTCTCAAAAACATGGGTCATAGATGTGGCCCTTTTGTCAAAAAAGCCACTTTGTTTAATAACTTAAAAGTATTAAGCAAGGGAACCTTAATATTTTGCAAATTACATTTTTACTAAAACCAATTTTCACAAAAATCTCAGAGCAATCTCAAGCACAGACTAAGTGGTTTTTATAATGCTAACACCCTTTAAGGCCTATAGAATGATGATAAGACTTGAATGTGGATGGATAATTTGTTTTTACAACCAGAGTGAAAGCCTTTCCCTACAACGCTACAATTTGTGGGTACAATCAGACATAGGTGTAGCAATTTTACTCGTCTGTTTTTTGTGATAATCAAAATTAGGGATATGTAACCATCTTCTGTTAATCTAATAAAATTTCTCTGTTTATATAAAAATATATGGATGTCCAAAGTTTGGTATAAACACTAATTAGCATGGAAATAGTAAATTTCATTGAGAAAAAATTATCTTTATACTATGTGAGCTTAAGCGAGTTTCAGCGGTGATGCCCTAAAGCGGTACCTGCTTGAAGTGCAGACTTTGCATCTCTGAAGTTTTTTTTTTTCCCTTAAATACACATTTAGTATCTTTTGATGTCAATAGGACTTGTAGGAATTTTCTGGTTGGTTTCTACTAAATTGTATTGGGCCAAAGCTAACAGCAACGAACCTGCCACTGGCTCAAGTATTAAAATGAAATCTCTCTCTTTTCCTCATCTTCTGTGAATGTGGTTTGTGTGAGGCACGTAGTCTTGTTTAAGATATCTTTTTGACGCATTTGCAGCTGCTGATTTCAAGTGTTATATACTTGGGAGTCACTTAATACACAATGGTTTGTGTATAAATTCCCAATTTTAATTTATTTTTCAGGTTTCTTTGTTTGCTCTTTCCTTCTGGAGTTTCCATTTTGCAAGCTTATGTGCATTTGGGCTATTTGCTTATGTCGGCTACATCATCTATGCCCTTCCTTCCTTATTCCGTTTGCACCGATTGAATGGGCTGCTTCTTGTCTTCATTCTTTTGTGGGCTGTTAGCACCTATATATTTAATGTAGCATTTGCATTTCTGAATTGGAAACTTGGACGGGTAATTATCTCTTTCAGGATGACATTTTTAATTATATATAAATATTTAAATTATTGTTATATTTTATACACATGCACAGGACATGAAGATCTGGGAGATGGTGGGTCTGTGGCACTATCCAATACCTGCGCTTTTTTTGTTTGCACAATTTTGTCTTGGAATTTTGGTTGCCTGGGTAATCTTGTGAACAACTCTGTTTTCCTCTGCTTGTCGGATGAAGATGGAAGATCGTCAAATGACAATTCCTTTCACAAGGGTATTGAGTTATTATCTTGTAATGCTTTTTACTCAAAAAATTTAGAGCACTCTTTAATTTAGAGTCATATTCAGCCACTTACTCTTTAGTATATGCTTGAGTGTTTATGAATATATACATGTATGTGCATTTGTTTTTGTTCTTGCTAATTTTGACTTCTCGTGTAATAAATTTTGACCTGTCATAGATTTTCTCTAGTGGCATATCAATATAATAGATCCCAGTGGTTCCATTTGTGCTACTTTGTTTTTTTTGCATCTTGTGTTTTTCCTTTTGACTTGGTCACACCTCCTACTACATTATTGGTCCCTTTCGTTTTTTCTTTTCCTTTATAATGAATTTATTATCTTATACCACTTTTCATAAGGCTTAGTCTCATTGGGGTTGCCATTGCTGTTTGGAAGACATTGTTTTAGGATTTCAGATTTTGATTTTTCTCACTTTACATCCTATGTTGTTTTGTGGTTCAGTATTTTCTTTTAATAAAAGAAAATTTAATTTAAGAAGGAGAAGGAAAATATTGGCAGAGATCAGTCATCCTCCTCAAGATAACAAAGTAGAAAAGAATCAGAAAAAGTTCAAGAATACAATAATTCCCCCCCAGTCCCACTACATATCTTGCTACTAAACCCCCTTAAAACTTTGGGCTGAACACCAAGGGGAATCCAAGTAAACAACCCTATCTCGAAGCAAAAGCAAATAAAGAAACTCTTCCTTTATATGAGTCATTGTTTACTTACTAATTTAATCAATATTCAAACCAGATTTACATGCCTGGTTTTTAATCTACCTTCCTTGCTGTCAATAGAATATAGTGACTCCAAATTGTTTTGGTTGGTGAAACTTTAGATATCATTTTGATTATGATTTGCTGTGAACAACCAACATTTAAAGTGGTTTTACATTCTCCGGCATCATTTTTTAATTAATCCTTGCATAGCTCATATGGAATTCCAGAGAAAATTGTATATTTGTCTATTTTGTAATTGCTAATTATGGATTGGTACCTTAATTGTTAATTTATGATCAGTAGTTTCTTTATAATCATGAACTGTTCAGGTGTTATTTTATGACCACTCTAGAGTGATCACTTTAACAGTTATATGACTTCTGTCTCCTTATTCATTTCTGTTTAACATGCTGTTTAATTTTGGCTTGCTTTGATTTTTTATCCTTATAAATTTTGGTGAATTAAATTAAATTTCATTTCCGTCTATATATGTAGTGTTAATCTTTCTTATCCACAGTGGAGGGCGAGACTAAGATATTGATTGTGGCCACAATAGCATGGGGACTGCGCAAAAGCTCTCGGGCTATCATGCTGACATTCATATTTCTTATTGCCATAAAACCTGGTTTCATCCATGCTGTATACAGTATGTTTTGTCAAACTCATACATGTTCACTTTGCTGTTAATCCATTTTATTGATTTATGGCTCGAAATAATTTATCTCTTATTCTGCTAAGCCATAAAATGAATGTTAGTTTATAATGTGCTAGATCTCATGCTAGTTTATTGATCACCTTTGTTCTGTCTGTTCTACAGTGATATTCTTTTTGATATATCTTTTAAGCCACAACATCAGCAGAAAGATACGACAGGCTCTGATTCTTTTATGTGAGGTTCACTTTGCACTGTTGTACATTCTTCAAATTAATTTGTTCTCTGCTTCTTTGGAGAAAAAAGGCTCTATAAGTTTGGAAGTTCTGATGCAGCTAGGTACACAGAGGATTGAGTTGGTTTATATTTCTTAATAAGATAGCATTGCCATGTTGATATGCATTCCCACTTATAAGGAAAAAGGAAGAATCACCATATGTCCTGTGAATTGATGCAGGTCTCCTTGAAGAAGATAGTTCCTGGGATTTCTTGGAAGTAGCTTTGCTTGCTTGCTTCTGTGCTATTCATAACCGTGGTTTTGAGATGCTTTTTTCATTTTCAGCATTTGTACAGCATGCCCCTAGCCCCCCTATTGGATTAAGCATCTTGAAAGCTGGTCTTAACAAATCTGTTCTGCTGTCTGTATATGCCTCCTCCACTGTGAGATACGGGGATGGCAGTTTCTCTTATGGTACATTTTAAAATGGCTTATTATGCCTTGGAATTGCATTTTGTTTTCTAGACAGTGTGAGTAAAACATATAATATTGGTGTTTTCCTGAATCAACATGGTTTATACTTAATATACAAATTTTCTTGTGCATTGTATTTGGAAAACAGAAATGAATCCCAGAAATTTCTTAGGCTTGTGAGCCCTAAGTGACTATCATTATTCAATAGCAAACAAATGGAAAGAAGAATAATACAATAGTATCCTTTTCTATGCCAACTGCTTCTTAGTTGCATTTTGTTGGTTGAGAGTAGGACTTCCTACTATGTGAAGAGAGCCATGTCTAGAGAACCTAAGAGCCTTTGTACTGCCACCATTCTTGATCCTGATCCATGTTTCATCCTCTTATTTTACTTGTACAGAGAGAAGAATAGCATCATACCTCAGTGCAATTGGGCAGAAGTTCCTATCAATTTACCGATCATGTGGAACCTACATTGCTTTCCTGACTATTCTTTTCACAGTATACCTGGTGAGACCTAATCACATATCATTTGGCTACATATTCCTCCTCCTTATGTGGAATATTGGAAGACAACTTGTTGAGAGAACAAACAGACGGCTGTGGTATCCATTAAAAGTGTATGCACTTTTTGTGTTTGTCTTCATTTATAGCTTGAGCAGTTTCTCAAGCCTTGAGATGTGGCTATCCAAATTGATAGATCTCTATTTTTATCTGGGATATGACTCAGAGGCATCCTCTTTAAAAAATGTTTGGGAGTCTCTGGCAGTCCTAATTGTTATGCAACTTTATAGCTATGAGAGGAGGCAGAGTGGGCATAATTGGCAGGATCACTTGGATCAGTTAGACTCAGGGGTACTTGCGTTTATCAAACGACTTCTTATCTGGCACAGCCAGAAGATCTTGTTTATTGCATTGTTTTATGCATCTTTATCCCCAATTAGTGCATTTGGTTTCTTGTATCTGCTTGGCCTTGTCATCAGCTGCACCTTACCAAAATCTTCAGGGATCCCATCCAAATCATTCTTAGCATACACAGGTTTTCTGGTAACAGCTGAGTATCTATTCCAAATGTGGGGTAAGAAAGCTGAAATATTTCCTGGACAGAAGCACTCTGATATATCTCTCTTTTTCGGTTTCCGTGTATTCCAGCCAGGCTTTTGGGGTCTTGAATCAGGATTGAGGGGGAAAGTTCTGGTGATTGCAGCTTGTAACCTTCAATACAATGTCTTCCGTTGGTTGGAGAGGATGCCGAATACAGTTCAAAACAAAGGAAAATGGGAAGAACCATGTCCATTGTTTGTGTCTGCAGAAGATGCATTCAGTGATGTTAGTACATGCAATAAGGAAAGTAAACCATCAACCAGTTCACGTCCACAATCTGCAAAACAAGAAGGGTTCTCTAATAGGTCATTGCAAATAATAGCATCTGATTGTAGAAAAGATACATTTGGGTTTATCTGTGGAAGCACAAAGGAGACTCACAAGTGGGACAAGAAACAGATTTTTGCTTTAAAAAAGGAGCGATTTGAAACACAGAAGGATCTCTTGAAAATATATCTGAAATTTTGGGTGGAGAATATGTTTAATTTGTTTGGTCTTGAGATAAACATGATAGCATTGCTACTAGCAAGTTTTGCTTTGCTAAATGCAATATCCATGCTGTATATTGCACTGCTTGCTGCTTGTGTTCTTTTGAATCGGAAAATTATACGTAAAGTATGGCCCATATTTGTCTTCTTGTTTGCTTCGATTCTCATCCTGGAATATCTTGTCATCTGGAAGGATATGTTACCTTTGACTTCAAATGTCCCAAGTCAGATTCATTGCCGTGACTGCTGGAAAAGTTCAACTCTGCATTTTCATTATTGCAAAAAGTGTTGGCTCGGTATGAGAGTGACTCTCTTAACCATCTTGGAATTACAAGTTTTCAATTTTGTCCAATACTCCCATGGGCATACCCTTACATTTGTTTCTAGTGCTTTCGGTATTGGAGGTCATTAGAAGGGTTTCTTTTATAAGAATTAGGCTTCATAGGATCTTTATCTTGTTCAAATACTTAATTATTTGCTCACTTTCTTCTTATCTAGGGTACTTTGCTCTATAGCACAAAGAATATAAATAGACACTAGTGACATCAATTTTTAGAATTTTAGGGGCTTCTCTCTGACATTAATGTATGTAAGTATGCATGTATAAAACTTTCTGTTTCATTTTGCACAATTTATTGCCTCTTATGCTGTAGGACTTCTTGTTGATGATCCCCGGGTATTCATCAGCTACTTTGTGGTCTTCATGCTGGCTTGCTTTAAGCTTCGTGCTGATCACCAACCCAGTTTATCAGGATCATCAACCTATCGTCAGATTGTGTCTCAACGTAGGAACACATTTGTTTGGAGAGATCTCTCTTTTGAAACTAAAAGCATGTGGACGTTTCTTGACTATTTGAGGCTTTATTGCTACTGCCATCTGTTAGATCTTGTGCTGATATTAATTTTGATTACTGGAACACTTGAGTATGACATTCTGCATCTTGGTTATCTTGGCTTTGCTTTGTTATTCTTTCGGATGAGACTTGAAATACTGAAGAAGAAGAACAAAATATTCAAGTTCTTGCGCATATACAGCTTTGCTCTTATTGTTCTTTCTCTTGCTTATCAGTCTCCTTTTGTTGGGGGATTTAGTTCTGGGAAGTGTGTGACAGAGGAATACATCTATAAGATCATTGGATTTTATAAATATGATTATGGTTTTCGGATTACAGCAAGATCTGCACTCGTTGAGATTATCATTTTTGTGCTGGTATCACTTCAGTCATATATGTTTTCTTCCCGAGAATTTGATTATATAGCTCACTATCTGGAAGCAGAACAAATTGGTGCTATTGTGCATGAACAAGAGAAAAAGGTTGCCTGGAAAACTGCACAGTTACAACAAATTCGTGAATCTGAGGAGAAAAAACGACAGCATAACATGCAGGTGGAGAAGATGAAATCTGAAATGCTTAACCAGCAAATACTGATCCATAGCAAGAACTCATCAAGTAATTGTGGTGATGGATTTTCACATAACAGTGAAGGTCTAAGAAGGAGGAGGAGCACCTCTCTTACATCAAATAATGACATTCGAACCTCTGAAAAAGAACAGATTTTAGGGAAACTAGATCATACTATAAGAGAGGATTCTGTTTTTCCAATTGAACTGCACAAATCATCTGTTTGCATGAATTTGAAATCTTTATCAGCAGAGGAGTATATAAAGCATTCAGTGGATTCTCTTCAGTGTGAGATTACTGAAATAGATTTTGATACTTCTAGTGATTCAGAAAAGAGGGCAAAAGTTAAAGGGCAAGAAAAAGAAAACCAATTGATATCTGCTGTACAATTGATAGGTGATAGTGTTTCCCAGGTACAGTCCATTGGAAATCAGGCAGTTAATAACCTAGTGAGCTTTTTGAACATTGCACAAGAAGATTCTGATATGAATGAGCATACATCCATTGAGGATGGGATATATGATGAGATGGAGAGTCAGAAAACTCACCATATGTATTTGCATGATTCCTCATCTCTGCTTTCTGATAAGAGTCCTGATGCTGCAAGTCTTCAGATAGAAAGGATCTTCCGTTATATATGGTCCCAGATGCGTTCCAATAATGATGTCGTATGTTACTGTTGCTTTGTTCTTGTGTTCTTATGGAACTTCAGTTTGCTTTCAATGGTGTATCTTGTGGCTCTCTTCTTGTATGCTTTATGTGTAAATACTGGCCCAAGTTACATCTTCTGGATAGTAATGCTAATCTATACAGAAGTTTATATTTTGCTTCAGTATCTGTACCAAATTATCATCCAGCACTGTGGGTTGAGTATTGATTTGGGCCTACTACGTGAATTAGGTTTTCCAACACACAAGATGATGTCATCCTTCGTCGTCAGTTCATTACCTCTCTTTCTTGTCTATTTATTTACCCTCATTCAAAGCTCCATAACTGCAAAAGATGGTGAATGGATGTCTTTTACAGACTTACAGTTTTGTAAGAGAAATGATCTCTATATGAATAATGTGCACAGTAGTTATAACTTGTATGAGGGAGCATGGAATCTGCTAAATCAGATGAACAGTATGGTGAAACTGATCATCAGAAGCTTCTCTAGGTACTGGAAATCACTCACCCAAGAAGCGGAGTCTCCTCCATATTTTGTCCAGGTGTCTATGGATGTCAACTTCTGGCCAGAGGATGGGATTCAGCCAGAAAGGATTGAGTCTGGAATTAATCAGTTGCTCAGAATTGTA
>JASKGM010000001.1:13939653-13950734 GCA_034509205.1 Ceratonia siliqua | reverse complement strand
GTGCCTCACCAGTTTCAGAAACTTGAGCTATTGCCATGGATTCTCTATGGTAATAAATTCTGTCATCTGTCAAATATTCATTATATCTTATACTTAAAGAATAATCTCTGAGTCTTGTAAAATTAGTATGCATATGTACTCATGGTTGACATTCCCCTGAGGACAGAGGAGTTGATATATTTATTTCGATATATGCTTCTGTACTGTGTAGGGCACCACCTACCGAAACAACCCTCTAATAATGCAACTTTACTACAGCTCATTCACATCCCATTGCCGGGTCACTTGGTATCAGGTATCAGAAATAAAGTTGAGATTCCCTTATTTTGATGTGTTAAACTAGTAGCTTGGAGTTTTCCTGAGTCCGTTGACTAGTGTTAAGGATTTATTCATTGCAATAGCCTCTTAAAAATTAGCTTTTAATAATTAAAATAACCCATCCTTTTCCTTCCCCCTCCTCTCTCTTCCTTTTCCCACCTGGCATTCTTGAATATGCTGGTCATCAAATCTCCAGAAGCAGAGAGGTCCATGTTCAGAAGCTCAGATTATAATATATGAATCAGTGGTGTTCCATAAGATTATGATTATGTGAAAGGAATATCCAAGTGCAGCCAAAGAGGAAGAAGTTTGTCATTTTGCCTCAGATTTTTGTGCTTTCTATAAGATCAAACCCATGCATTTGGCATCTTATAATTTGAAACGTCAAATCCAGCTAGACCCACATTAATTTATAGCTAAAAACGTATAATACCTACCCAAACTTTGTTTATTATTAGAACATGAATTTGAGTGGACACCATTTTTGTCCACGTTCTGGCGTCGGGTTTTCCCCCTTTCTTTTAAGATCATTTTCACTCTGTCAATGTTATGCAGGCTAACATAAGCTTTGTGGGGCCTAGACTCACTGAAATTGAGAAAAGGCCTTTCCTGGTTTTCTTTTCTACTCTTCTATACTCTTACTTTCCTACAGAAAGTGACAACATAAGATGCTTAATTTACATTATATGGCAAACAATTACCTGCTCCTCATCTAAGTTGAGTCTGAAGGTTATATTTTTTATATTCAATAACATTAGGCATATAATTAAAACCATAATGAGTCAAATAATTGAGTATGGAATGAAAAGAAATATTGTTTACTGAGAACTAAATTATACAGAGATGGGACCAAATCCCAACAAGAAGATCCATGTTTTATCTTGTCACTCTTGTCAAGTACCAGAATAGGAGCATGTTTATCCTGTTAGAGAATAGGTATCACATTGGCAAAGTCAAAAACAAGCCACAGTGTAAGATGATAGACCATATGCTTATCCACAAAAGTAACTTGATTTATCTGAAAACACCATAAATATCTCTTATGTTTTTGTAAGAAAAACTAACCCTAACGCACCGAAACCGGTTTGCTTCCATTTTAACTTTGCTGGCCTCACAGTGACAGTATTGTTGACTTTCTTTTACAGTTTCTGGTGATAATAACAGGAACAGGAAGATGGATTCCCTATTCCTGATATACTAATGTTATGTGCTACTTTGTTTGGATCCATTCTAAGTGATGAGAATGAGGCTCCCCACACCAACTCATTGGATGGGATTTTAGCATAGAAATTCTCACTACTTCTTATTCTTTAGATTAGTTTGGGAAAATGGTGGGTTCATGGGAGATGGGTACGGCGGATTTTATGTGACGTGGCGTTCCAAATAAGAATCTTACTTGCATGGACTAGAGTTGTTGGATCATTTATTATTATTATATATTTTTCCCCATTTCCTTAATTACTGAGTTTGCTTCATTATCTTAATCAACCGAACATAAACAATAAGAGTTTACCCGCTTCAAGCTTTAGACTTTGACCTTATGTCCACTAATAACTCAGAGGAAACCATTTCTCTTTTCTGGAGCAGTTGGCACTTTAGACAATGGCATATCTCTATCTTTTTTTCCTTTTTTTTTTCAATTTTTTGGATAAAATAAGGGCATCCCCCTCCAAAAAGTAAACCATAATACACTGGATTCACTTGAAAATTTAAAAAAAAAAAAAAAAAAAGAAGTAGAGAAATTTTGAGTGACTCCCAAATGTCACCAAGCCCATTTCCTAGAAGAGTCCTTCCTCTTTTTCCTCCTAAACAAATAAAACTTACAAGTTACAACTAGTCCCTAACCTAATGTTTTTTTCTTCTATTTCATTTTTCCTTCTAAGCCACTATTGTAATCCCCCTATTCCTAAAATTCATGCCAAACAGAAACCGAAGGCAGAGTTGAAAACAACTCTGCAACTTCAACCCCCCGCCCTATATCCCATGCTCTCCTCTAGCCAAGAGCCTATTCTGTCCCATACCCATTTTGCCATTATGCTCAAACTCCTCAACAAGAACCTCCGTCGCTTCTGCTCCCATCTCCGGTGGCCACTTCGCCGCCGTTCCAAGTCCAAAATAATCATCAAAAGGTTCGGAAAAACGAACCCAAAAGCTCAAAATGATGCTAAACGTGAATCAAGCATGAATGGGTTGGCGGTGGTTCATCCTAATAGTCAATTGGGTAGCCTAGAATCAGAGAAACCAGTACGGATTGCGACATTTAATGCTGCCCTGTTCTCCATGGCACCTGCGCTTCCTATGGCAGAAAAAGCAGCGACCTTTGACGATGAAAATGGAGGTGTCCTGAAACTTAGACGGTCTTTCGACGTGAATTTACGAGCAAAGTCTGTGAATGATCGCCCAAAAAGTATACTGAAGCAATCTCCTCTGCATCCCAATTCCATGAATAGTCCAGACAATCTCACCAAGCAACAGAAGTTCGCGAAATCGAAGTTGAGAGTTTCGATCAATTTACCAGACAACGAGATTTCTTTACTGCGAAGTCGACAATTGAGCTTCTCCGAACACGAAAAAGAGGGTTCTTCAAGTATAAACAAAATTTATCGAGCGAGGGCTCCCATGAGACCCTCTGTGAGTTTTTCTGGTTATACGGGGAATGGTGTAGACACTCAGAGCTATAGAAGCAGCAGAACAGTGCTTGATGTTCTGAGAGAATTGGATGCTGATATTTTGGCACTTCAAGATGTAAAGGCTGAGGAAGAAAATGCCATGAAGCCTTTGTCTGATTTGGCTAGCTCACTGGGAATGAATTATGTTTTTGCCGAAAGCTGGGCTCCGGAGTACGGCAACGCCATCTTGTCCAAGTGGCCAATTAAACGGTGGAAAGTTCAGAAAATCTTTGACGACACTGATTTCAGGTTAGTATCATTTTCTATCTCTAAGTTCCTCAAATCAATTTGGCAACGGTAATTATTCTCTTTTTTTTTATTGTATTATAAGAAATAATTATATCACTTTTTCCTGTTCTTGAGTGTATTTCGTAGAAACTTCTTCGTGTCGTAGGCCTTTACAAGGAAAAAGTAAAAAGATAGTCACTTTTCTTAGAAAGTCACCAATTATTCCGAAACTTTTCAATAAAATAACAATTAAACTAACACATTGGAATTTCCAAATGCCAGAAAAAAGATTTACCAGTCACTTCCCAGTCGTCCAAACAAATTCACGATGAAAGTTACCTCCTAATATAGCTTTTCTCAAATGTAATGTAATATTACAACAATCATTGAATTACTATACCCTGCTTTTTTTTTCTTCTATTTTTCCATTTTCTTTTACTTGCAATTGGAATGATACGGACACGGCATGCCAACTGTAATAGCTGTATATGCACTAAGGCAGCCGTAGGATCTATCCTAGCTACTCCTCAAGTATGCTGCGCTGTCATCATTGTTTTCTTGAGAGTGATATTTTATTTTATACCACAACCAGTAACTTTGTAAAGAAATTTATGACTGATTTATCTATTTCTCTTATTTAGTTCCGCCTCAAAATGTTAACGAAAAGATTTTCTTCCTGATAGAGTCCCTCAATATTTCTGATTTTTTATTTTGTGGGATTTTGCTAAGGATAATGCATGTAGGCTCCAACATTTAATGTTATTTTTGTTTCAATTAATCTTTCAGATTCTGATAAACAGCCATGGTGGTCTATTTCCTTGAAAGTTATCCCCTTAACTCTTCCAATAAGGCTTTTATTTGTTTCTGTGGAAAACGTAACATCACTATAAGGGACATTTTAAAAAAATTAATGTTTGGTGTGGTGTAAATTTGTGATGCAATGTAGGTACAGTATGTTATCATCTTGATATATTTATTGCAATTAATAATCGATGCTGTTATTTAAAGAAATGGCTAGAGGGCATAATTTGTCTGATATTGGAGAAGAAGAGTAGTATGTTTCTGTTTTTGCTTAAGTTAATAATCAAGATGAGAAAATTGTCTTGCTTTAGTCTAAAGTTATCTCTTGGCAATGACCATCTATTGAAGTAATTAGGGAAGTATTAGTGGATATCCAACCTGTACTAGCATTCAAACCAGAACAATAAAAGAAATCTAGCTTTGAAACTCTGGTTAGAGAATGACAGAACAACAAGGGTGAATTTGACATGCAACAAATTGAAATTTCTTGGCCACAGGAATGTTCTGAAGGCCACTATTGATGTACCCCAAGCAGGAGAAGTCAACTTTTACTGTACCCACCTTGATCATCTTGATGAAAACTGGCGGATGAAGCAAATAAATGCAATAATCCAATCTAATGACGAGCCTCACATCGTGGCTGGAGGTCTTAATTCGCTTGATGAAACTGATTACTCCCAAGAAAGATGGACGGACATTGTAAAGGTATATATATATTTGGCAGAACTTCAACTTTATCCATCATCCCCATTTCTTTTATGTTGAGCTTCTGAAAATAAAAAAATGTGGATTAATTTGTGTCCAGTACTATGAAGAGATGGGGAAGCCAACACCAAAGGTTGAAGTGATGAGATATCTAAAGAATCGACACTACACAGATGCAAAAGACTTTGCAGGGGAATGCGAGTCAGTTGTCATGATTGCCAAAGGCCAAAGTACAAAAACAATCTCCTAAGCTTTTGTTAATTTTTTTTGAAGTTCAACTTTGATTATCCCTTAACTTTTGGTTTTTGAAAGCTCAACTTTGTTCTTAATTCTTATGCTAAATTCCTTAAAATTTCCATGTAGGTGTTCAAGGGACATGCAAGTATGGAACTCGGGTAGACTACATATTATCATCCTCAAATTCTCCTTATAAGTTCGTTCCAGGATCCTATTTAGTCCTCTCTTCCAAAGGGACATCAGATCATCACATAGTGAAAGTTGATGTTGTAAAAGTAAATAGCGATCCTGAAGAAAATGCGACAAAGAAGCTTCGACAACCAAGACAGAAAGTTGTAAAAATAACACAGTCAAATCCATCGACAGGTATATGGAAAACACACACTGGAGAGACATATTAAGTTCTTTTCTTTTAGATTAGTATGAAGTTTATATTTGGGAGATGGGGCTATTGGTTTTGTTCCTGCTTCCTGATCTAAGCTTTGTATACACTAGTGTTGTTCAAATAGGTTTTGAAGAATATGAAAGAGAGGGTGACATGTGGTGTGTTATACAATTTTTTTTTTTTAATTTTCTTGTATTTGTATAGCTTTTGATTGAAAACTTGCATTCTATAGAGTAAATAATGCTCCTCATTCTTTGACAATGTCCATAAAATTCGTCAGATGACGAGATTCTTACGAGTTGAATGTGAATTCATTCATTCTACGTACCAAGAGTTGTGTAAAAATTTCTTTCCAAATGATTCGTCATTTCACATGACAATACTAACTACAGTCACAGTCACATGTGAAGAAAACTAACTACTTTGAACATTTATTAGAAGGTGGGGTCTTGTAAAAAAGGTCATTGGGGTCAATAATAAATCCATAACTATTTGGATATCTTTTTTAAGGCTCAATCGTCTGGGTGCCTTACAAGTTCTGCAATGTTTTTCCAAACTCGACTTGAATAATGCATATATAACACAATTTTACTATGGTTTCACTTTTTTTTTTAAAAAAAAAGCATCAAAAATTACTCATTTACATTTTAAAATGTATTAGATCAATAGAATGTTCTATTTATTAAAGTTTAATATTAATATTTCAAAATATACATGACGAATTTTCTGGCTTTGTTCACGGAGAATATGTGTCAACATAAAGAGCTCACAAGATTGGAGCTGCATATCATTCAATGGCCATCACTTTCTTAGCTGCTTCAATAGCAAATACCCATCGAGAGTGGTGAATTCTCCACTGCCCTATTATTTGACACTGACAGCTACCTTAGTCGCTAAATCTGCATCTAACTTATGACATTTTAATTTACCCTAAAATCCACCTGCACATATAGTTTATACATGTCTGCTAGTGTTAGAGCATAAAGTGCATTTGCCATCGTTGTGGACAACCCGCTTAAAAGCTACACCACCCTTCCTTTGACTGAAACATGGACACGACACTAACGTTAGTAAAGCAGTAGTGGAAACGAGTACCATGACGAGCTTTGGTAATGCTAATTAGAACTTCAAAAAAGAAATCATTAAAGCTTCTGGGGTTCTATCTATCTGTCTAATAATAAGTTAATAACCCTGCCAACTCTTTTATGCTTCGATGGGAGTTCAAGCTCCGTCGTACTATAATATAAAAGCCACTTGGGTATGCTATCACGACTAGCCGACCAAACATCATAAACTGAGGCACCCTGGATTTTCCTCAAGCCAACATGTTTCACATTGTTTGAAATTGAAAGGGACGTTTATGCCCGCTATTCATCCTCACATTAATTTACTCAAATTGTTATCCTCTGATGACCCATGATCTTCTTTTTTCCACTTGACATCATTGAAAGCGAAGTTTCATAGCATGTTCTATAATGAGTATGCCACTGCCGTACAAATAGCACTTCTCTGCAATGTATATTGCAAGCGCTAGCAAATCTTTAAGCTCAAATTGGATGTACTCTTGCTTTTAAGTGAAACATCAGCATCTTGCATTTCAAACAAGTTTAATATGATACTGAAATCAGCAGTACTTAATTATAATCTCTGCTGCCATTAAACGCTAAAAGAATCAATTTTAATACAAATTTTCCTTTACAACAGAAAATGCTTCAGGAAGCATACAATCTAAAATCTAAATGTATAAACAAATCATGCTGAAACAAATAGTGGAAGACAATCCAACAACTCAATCTGTACTGACTATTCTGGAGCCTGAGCTTCCTTCTTCTACCTTAGAATTAGAAGAACGGCAGTCACTTTCAAATGCATATGCTTGATAACCTGTTGGACTAGAGAGCTGACCAGAGCCACTGCTGCTGACAGATCTCTCAATATCAAACCTTCCAGCAACCAGAGGAATTGGCCGTTCTGGTATTGAGGGTACTGATTGATCTGTCTCCAAAATTTTTACAACCTGATCCATTGTTGGCCTAGCGTACAACTGTGGATGAGAACAAAGTACAGCAATTAACACATACTTCTCAAGAACTTCTGGTGAAGCCGGTTCCGGCAGACCATCTTCAATAACATCCAAAGCTCTACCTGCTCTAACTAATGACCAAGCCAAGTCATTCAGAGCAGAGGGTTGGCCATCATCGTTCATTTGAAGGGCTTTTCTCCCACTCAAAAGCTCAAGAAGCACAACACCAAAACTAAACACATCACTTCTCTCTGTCAACTGCCCATACAATGCATACTCGGGAGCAACATACCCCATTGTTCCAGCTACCCTAGTGCTCATATGAGTCATTCCCTCAGGATTGAACTTTGCAAGTCCAAAGTCTGCTACCTTTGCTTCAAAATTCTCATCCAGAAGTATATTACTGGCTTTGATATCCCTATGGATGATGGCAGGTTGAGCCCCATAATGCAAATAAGCCAATCCCCTTGCAGTCCCTAGTGCAATCTGTTGACGGATTGGCCAACTGAGTTTCCTCCCCATAGACCCATACAAATGATCATGGAGACTCCCATTCCTCATCAAATCACAAACGATAATCCTCTGGTGACCCTCTAAATGAGTCGTAGCAGTACAATAACCTCTCAAAGCAACAAGGTTTACATGCCTAACACTTGCAATAACCCCAACTTCATGAGTGAAACTAACATCACCTGCAGCCGAACAATTCTTGAATCTTTTCAATGCAACTTCACTCCCATCTGGCAGTACCCCTTTATACACATTCCCATATCCCCCTCTCCCAATTATATTGTCCCTGGAAAAGTTCCTAGTTGCCTTCTTAACGTCGTCAAATGTGAACCTAATCAAAGTAGTGCTGTCATTAATGGAATCCAACGCAGAAATCATACACCTCTCAGTTTTACTAATAATCTTTTTCTTATTCAATCTCCAATAAACCCAAAACCCGCCAACTATCAGAGACAAACCCAATACAGAAACAATCACAGCAACCACAATAACAATCTTTCGTTTGTTCCCGCTTGAACCCACCGACGTGAAATCCAGAGAGAACAAGCACTTAGCAGTGCCTCTGTCGGTGGGCCCGCCCTGATTGGAAAAGGCAGCGGCATAAATTGACGGATAGGCTGTACAATCAGAGACGTTTCCAATCGATTTTCCCGTCAAGAACGAAGCTTGCAAGCTTGACAAGCTCGTGATGCAGAGGGAGCATGGCGAGTTATTCTCAAGCGATTGATTACAATTTCCCTGAACATCTTGGAGAGCTGAGCTGGAAACCAACGACTCGAATTGTTGTCGGGTGGTGATGTTCATGCAGCCCTCGGAGATCCAGCTTGTCTGGAAGCCACAAGAGGATCGAATGTCGAAGTTGGAGTCAAATTCATTGATGAAGGACTGGAAATTGTCCCAGCATGTTTCTGAAGAGTTGAGAGGAGGGAGGAAGAAGCCACTGCGACGGAGGTAATCGGACTGAACAAGACGGAGAGCTTGGCGAGTGTACTGGCATCGGGTGCCAGGGTCGAGCGGGGGTCTTGAGCCGCCGCTGATGTCGCGGAGAACGGTGAAGTTAAGGGGGCAAGGAGCGGTGAGAAAGGTATCGTTTGCTGCGGAAGAAGGAAGGGGGAAAGTGAGGAAAGTCAAGAGGAAGAGGAAGAGGAGGTAGAAGAGAAGGGACATGGGGGATGAGCGTTTAGAGTGAGGGTGGCATGGAAAGGTGAGAATGAGGGGGAAGAAGAAGGGGGAGAGATAGAGAGAGGGAGTGAGGTGGGTGTGGAAAGTTCAAGTTTTGACCATGGTGGTAGGATGTAGACGTGGTTACAGCTTTGCTGTGCTTGGCCGGCCAACCAGGCAGCCATATTGACGTTCTTCGATTAATAGAAGACAAAAAGGCATAGAGAAGTCAAATAGGTTATTTCAGATCCAGTTCAAGCCTCCAGCTACTCAACTAGTAAAAGTGATGCTTTGACCATGGGCCATGGGGCCACCTCAAAATCTATCCGGCTCATTTCAACAACAAAAAAATCCCTCTCATCTAGAATACCATAAAACAAGTTCAAATTCTCTTCTATCTAACTAGAGCATGCATGAATAAGAAAATCAAAGATAATAATAAGATAAAGGGAAAGTGGGGCAATTGGCTACACATCACAGTATACAATTCAAAGATTATGGCTTAAAATTCTTATTGAAATACTTCATTCGTTAAACGGTTATACAGTATATTACAATTTATGAGTATATTTCACTTTTGAACCAAATCCTGCTAGTGATATTCCGTCATAAATAACACAATCCAGAACGAGGCATGTTTTCTTTTTGGGGCGAAAGTGAGAATCCAATTGGAAAATTATAAGTTGTAGATTTTAGGCAAGTGAATATGTTGATGTAAACCTGAAATTGCAAATTCAGTATTGAAATTTAATCAGGCCATCGATGTGGACGAAATTCGACTCAAGTTTGACTTTTTTGTTTTTTTATCTCTTAAGATGCTTCTGCCATTGGGCCTCTATTTACAAATTATAATTCCAGCGAACTTGGACAGAATCCTCAATTAATCAATCCTTTCTATACAATTAATGGAGGAATCAATAACACCATAAGAAATAATAATAATAAAGAAAGTTCCTTTCGCATCAGCTAGGAACTTGTCCATTTTATCACATATTAGATTAAATCGATAAATAATCATTCCCTCCACGTGATTATATTTAGATATATATAGTGTAAAATAGAGTTGTGACGTTTTTGCAAGGTCTCACAAGTTAACCCTACTTCTTCGGCTTGAAACTTGATTATTCAAATTAATGGGCTGCCAACTTGGAATTGAGATTCAGCACTTTTCTTTTATATTCTATTTTTTTGCTGGGATTAGTTCATTATATGCACCCAACATTAACAAGTTGTATAATAAAAGTCAATTAGGCTATAAAAGTGAATAGTGTTTGATTAGTTAATTAATATGTTAACACAGTTTTATTGACTGTAAAAATTGGTGGGTGAAGCGAAGACCAAGAGCTAAAATTGTCAATAAATTAACATAAACAAAATTGTTTTTGTTTGAATAAGAAGGCTTTGTGCTGAATGAGTTTAGTTTATTGGTCAATAAAACCGTTAAGCCTCAAGTGTGATAGAAAATACCAACTTCTGAAGAAAGACAAGTAGAAAAGGAACAGAAATGGAGTTGGTGGAATAGCTACTAATTACTAAACATGGATGTGCTTTAGGATGAGCCACCTACCTGAACCAAATCAATGTTGAAACTGCTTAAACCTCAATCAATCCCAGTGATATTAACTATAAGTTAATAATTAAATCAAATATTTGTATGATTTGAGTATCGAACTATTGTCTAAAATATAATAAAAGAAAAAGTATCAAGTGTACAAACGAATCGATGTAATGGGTATGAATAACAGTGAACCCTGTGACTCTGAGTTGATTTGGTGGTGAAGAATGGTGAGTAATAATAAGGTCTTGAGTAAAGGCCAATATAATAATAATAAGGTATTGAGTATATTTGCAGTTGAGTTCCTTCTTCCTTGGGTGAGGGGTTTGATTTCTGACTCTGCCTAGTGATTGTGTTAATTACGCTGAAATGATAACGAGTCTTTTTGGGAGGGGCTATCCTGCAGCCCCTCCCACTTTTTTTTTTTTTTTCTATTTGTTTATATTTTTTAAGTTTTTTTTACTTTTTAAAATTAATTAATTATTTTTT
>JASKGM010000001.1:13890653-13916562 GCA_034509205.1 Ceratonia siliqua | reverse complement strand
TCAACTCTTTTGCCTGAGGCGGGTAACCCATCCATCTGTGATCCCATTCATATCTCCTATACCCAGGATTACTGAAATGAAGGGCAAATTCTGTAATAGTATGCCTTCGCAGCGGCAATAAATTTGTCGAGAAATTATAGAATATTAGGTGGTGTTTGGGAGTGTTTTTAAAAATTATTTTTTTATTTTTTTATTCTGCAAGAATTAAAAAACTCGTTTGGGTAACTGTTTTCATCAGTTATTTTTAAAAACTGTTTTTCAAAAACAGTGACTAGAAAACAAAAAAATAAAAATAATTTTTTTATGTTTTCACTTGTTTTTGTCATCTGTTTTCTAAAAAACATGAAAAAATACTGATAAAAAATATTTTTATACAAATAAGTTTTTTGTTTTTTTGTTCTATAAAATTATTTTTTAGAGTTATTTTTTAAAATTATTTTTAAAAATAATAAAACAAAAACCGTTCCAAACAGCACATATTTCGACAAAAGGTACAGAGACTTCATCAGCTACTTTGGACAATTTTCCACATAGATATGGAGGTTCACAAAGACACTGAAGAAGCAGATAGAACAATAGTAATACTTCCCAACAACTAAAGCAAGATCAGATCAATTAAATTAGCATTGGGGATGGACTGTAGTGACAGAGCGACAGCGACAGAGTGATACAGTAACTAACTTTCAAAAGAATAATAACTCTCTTCATGACATGGCAGCGGATTAGGATAGCCACTTATCTGAAATGGCTTGTTGACGTGGCTGGTGTGGAAATAGCATATAAATAGAAAATAGTAACTGTGGTAGGAATTATGACAGTTGTATGAGTTTTCTTTGATCAGATCTGAAACTATTTTGTGGTGTTTGCTGTGGAGTCTGTGATTTGGAATAATTATAACTAGAAGCCTTCACTACACCAGTGTGTGGATAAGCTGATTCATGTAATTTAGCCAACACATATGCTTGCCTTACAGTTTTAGGTTGAAACATGCGAAGATACATTTGAATTTCATGCTTTAAACCAGAGAAGAAACAACTCAAGGGATACTCTTCGGGCAGAGTAACTCTATTACAGATTATATTAAATTGATCATTATAATCCTGAACACTTCCAACTTGCTGAAGTCCTTTCAACTCAGCCATTGGATCATCATACACTTCCCCAAACCGTTCGTATACTGCCTTAGTAAAGCTTTGCGAAGGTTTGATGCCATTGCAAAGCTTTACCTTCCAAGAATAGGGAGAATAATTGCCATTATTACCATTGTTACCTCCAGCAGGTTGATCATGTACTCTTTCACCAGAATTTCTGTCATCGGAAGCTGATGGACTTGCTCCGTCTTTGTTTTTGCCAACTTCGGTCATTACTACCTTCACTACATCGATCAATTCCGTAACCTTGTTATCCATCTCTCTCCACCTCTGGTTCCATCCTTCCTCCAATTCGCTTATAGAGGTTTGAGATCTAGTAGAGTCTGCCATAGCAAACTCCAATTAAGCCACAATTTCGCCGATTAACCACAGCCGGGGAGCTTGAAGCTCTGATACCAATTGATACTAGCAACTTAATTGAATTCAAAATCAAAGGAAATTTCTTATTATGAACAATTCAAATTATAGTTGAGACGATTACAGACACAAGCAATGATCTCCAGAAGCTTAGAAACTTGAGGAGATTCAGCTATGAATTCAGGAAACCTTATAGGAGAAAAGGTTCCGAGAAATCCACTAGCGAGAAAATACAGAGACTTCTGAGAAAGGGAAAGAAAACTCATACAATTCCCAATGATTCCCACCACAGTTACTATTTTCTATTTATACGCTATTTCCACACCAGCCACGTCAACAAGCCATTTCAGATAAGTGGCTATCCTAATCTGCTGCCACGTCATGAAGAGAGTTATTATTCTTTTGACAGTTAGTTCCTGTATCAGAGTCGCTTATATCATATGCTATCTGATTAATATAACTATGTAAGCATAACAAACCGGTAGACTCATTTGAGATGTAGGTTAAATTCATATTCCATTTCAGTACCACATTGAAATGTGGGGTTAAAGGCATCGGTATTTTTCTTTGAAATTATAACAGCAACTACAAGCGGAAAAGAGTTCCTAGGCTAGAGTAATAATCAGCAATTTATTATAGGGAACTGAAAATTGAGCATACCAGATAACATTGGATGACATTTTGCGTATGTCCCAAAGTTTGATGGTCTGATCTTTACCATTTGATATGAAATAGCGTCCATCTCCACGGCTATCAATATATGTAATGCCCTCAAGGTGTCCCATTACAGCCCCTACAGGCTTGCCTTTAGCAATTAAGCAACGTCGATCCCATACCTAAACAAACTTGTACATCAGAATGTGTCTTTCAAAAAAAAAAAAAAAAAAGGAAGAAAAGAAAGGGACCGTACGACTCTGGTTGCCTTTTCAATTGTGGTACCAACCAGACCACCTATGAGATATGAAATTTCTGCTATAAGTGATAATGACCAAAGCAAAGAGGTCAAACAACTAAATCATATCAACTAAGAACACCTCTCAGCTTCATATTTGTGTAACCTGGATAGTATTGACAATAGCATCCTATGTCAAAGATGCCAGTAATTTCCATGTACAATCAGAAGTTGTGATACTCAAAGGAAGGTAAAAAGCACGCAACATCTTAATAAGAATCCATCTTATGGTTTAAAACATACCTTGCAGAAAGTATCATTACTCCCAGAGTAAATAAGATGGCTACTTTCATCAGCAAAAAACAGTATTAGCTCAGCTGTCAATACCGTAACATTGGCCAGGGGCTCTGTTTCTGCAGATCCAACATTTACAATGTTTACAACAGGTGACATACTTGCATAAACCTGAAATTAGAGTGCGATTACTGTGAGAAAAAGAATGACAACATAGCAACCCCCGTCAAGAAATAAATGGATTATAAATGTCAACACATTTTCGCTTCATGCAATGATAACAAAAAAAGAAAAAGAAAAAGGAACTCGCAAGATAGCGTTGATCAGGGGAAAGAGGTAACATATTGGAACTATAAAAGATTAAAAAGAACGTTGAAGTAGAAACATTTCACCTGAAATCCAGCAATAAAATGTGAACCATCCGCTGAAAATTGCGACACATATGCTCGACTTGCCATTTGATCAATAAGCCAAGGACCATTTACTGGAAGATATTGATGTGTTCTTTTTGTCACGTGTACCCTATGGAACTGAGTAGTGTGGCTGATAGTGATGTAGGATGTTGACTTATCTTTTTGCCTATAGGAGTGCTCAGTAATTGTAGGTTGTAGCTGATGGGGAAGCTTGCATGAGTTGCCTTTCTCGTGCTAACTCCATATATAGTCAAGTTGTACTGCAGAGAAGGATATGAATGAATGAAGATTACTTCCCTCTGTCCCTCTGTTTTCTCTCTTCTCCCGTCTATTCTCCCTCTTTCACAAACTTCCTCTGTTCTTTCTTGTCCTTCTTGGCTCCCTCTTCACTCTTTCTTACCTTCTCAAATTTAACCACATCAGATATCTGCTCGAAAGATGACAACAGTCGGCTGATGAAAACCTTCCCCGTCCTGAATAATTTGATTCAGGACCTGCCAACAACTTTACAAGGGAAACAAGCAATTCTGGCTCTGGCCTTCCAGGTCCAACTTGGCCGGGGTGTCGACTTCAACTTTGTAATCTGAGCAATTTCATTGTCTAAATTACATAATGGTTTTTTAGCTTGTTGACTACTGCAATCTTCATGGATGGTATTTCCATCTTCACAGAGGTTGGATTCTATCTCCAGTCTACTCATAGCGTAACCCATTTCGTCAACGTAAACTGCACCGGTTATTGCATACATTATTATTCCCAGCAACAGGCAAAACGTTATAATGGTGAAGCATCGTATCTACTAGAGAGTTTTCGTATCATGCCCATGCGTGTCAATCCTACAAAAATAAGTTGTAGACCAAAAGATGAGTATTTCATTTATTAAAATGAATTTATGAAATATTAGTACTCAAAGATAAATCTACCCCATCAAGTCAAAGTTTATGTTAATTTTTGGTGGTTGCTGAACTACTCTTCAAAAAAAACAAAAAGTGTTTCGAGAGGTGAGGATTGTAATTCACTTAGCTCCCCAGCCTCCCCTAACTTAAGTGGTGAGTACTCCTGGTTACGGGATAGGTGTGGAGTTGTCCAAGCGGATTGTTTCCTACTCCTTCGAAGAGGGATTTCCTAGCTGTTGACTCAAATCAAGTTCTTTGCTAGTCAGAAGCATCATCATAGTAAGCATTGGTTAAGAACGGCTTTCTTCACCGACTCTGGATTTTTAATGTAAGACGGGGTTATCTGTTAATGTTGAGGCATAAGATTTAAAGAAATACCAGACTCTTCCATCTTCCCACACAAGGTTTTAGGGACTATGGCAAGCATCCTATTCTTATGTTTGAATATTTATCACGTCTCTTCAGTGATTTTGGAGAGTGACCCAGTTTCTATCTGCAGCCGAAACCTCATCTTCATTCCGGGAAAATTCATCTGCTAGTATTTTACGCGAAAGCAAGCAGAGCCAGATATAAATCTCACCCAGTACCTTCCCAGTGAATCATCATAAAATTAATTCATTTATCAAGAACGCGTATTTTTACCGTATCAAACAATCAGTAAAAGCTCAGCCATTGCTAATAGTTCATTTTAGAGACCCAACAACTTCAACAAAGTGTTAGTCAGCTGAAATATCAAACCAAATATATTCTAAATAGCTAATATATTGGATAAGGCGGGTGAAGGTGAAGAAGATTGTCTACAATGCAAGTGCAGGGAAGTTTCGCACGGAGGAACAGGATTTTTTCATTTTATTAGTATTGATAGGAGCCAATTATAAAATTTACTTTTAATAAAAAATTTAATTTTTAAATTTTTAAATTTTTATTATCTCTTTAAAATTAAAAAATAATATAAAAACATATATACTTATAAAAATTATTTATTTATTTAAATTGGCCATATTAAATTTTTTATAATTTTTTTAATATTTTATATAAAATTTATATAAATAATGTTATTCCTAATTCTTTTCTTAGATATAAAATATTTTTTAAATAAATTATATTTTATATAACTAATTTTTATAATAAAATAATATTTTCTATAAATATAAAAAAATAAAAATACATCACATCATATAAAAATTTAATGATATTAATAAATAATCTTTTAAACATTTTTAAGAATTATATGGCAGAAATTTGTGGCCATAATTTCTTGTCTTTTTTTATAATTACTTAAATTTTTGTTATATTTTCAAATATGTTGTATAAAATTAAGTAAAATATGTTTTATTTTCTTAAAAAATAGTTTAATTATATAATTATTTTTTTATTTTAAAAAATTATATAATTATTTCTTATAAATTAAAAACAAATTACAATTTAATTTAATTTTTTAACTAATAAAGTTCACTGTTATTTTTTATCAAAAGACTTTTTTTATATAACATAACTAAAATACTATTAATTTTATATAATATGATTCAAATATATATTTTTTCATTATTTTACTCTAATTCTTTTATTAAAATATAATTACTTAAAAAATTATTTATTTTATTTTAAAACTATCATTACTTAAAAAAAATTTCTTTATTTTTAAAAATATTATTGCTTAAAAATATATTTTCTTTTTGTTAAAAATATCATGACTTAACATTTGATTAGTTTAAATTTTATTCTTTTTTCTGTTTTTAAAATATAATTACTTAAAAAATTATTTTTTTTATATTTTAAAAATAACATTACTTAAAAAGTCATGACTTCAAATTTTTTATTTATTTTTAAATATAATTATTTTAAAAATAAAATTACTTAAAATATGTATTTTTTGTTTGAAAATTATTTTAAAAAATCATTACTTAAAATTTTTTATTTTAAAAATATTATTATTTTAAATTTTTATTCTATTTTAAAAATATAATTACTTAAAATTATTCAATATTTATTGTTTTATTGAATAAAATTTTTAGTTATTCATTGTTTTAATAAATAAATAATATTTTAAATAAAAATAATTATTATTTTAATATCTAATATTAGATTTTTTTTAAAAATATAAATAAAATATCCTTAAAGAATTAGATTAAGTGAAGATATTCTTATAAAATTTGACTTGAATAGATAAGTCCCGCGAGAGAGGCGGTGGTACAAAACCCTGGAAGAAGCGTAGGGGCTGGTAGCAGACTAGCAGTCGCATCCCTCTGCCAAAGCTCTGCCAAAGCCCTATCCGAATCCGAAACCTCTGGTTCTTTGTTTGCGGCAGGTGACGCAGCTCCCAAAAACCCTAAAATGTTCAGCCGGCTCCTCACCGGACAATGAAGCGGGTGTGGAAACTCTCCGACGCAGCACAAGCAGAGTTGTTCTGCTTCCATAGAACCTCTGCAAAACCAAAACCCCTTAACCCCTATCCCATTTTCCTCAAAAGCTCCACAAATCACATATGCGCCCGCCTAGTCAATGTCCACAGTCACTCCTCCGAACCTTCCGCGTTCCGAGATATTATTGGCTTGTTCTCATGCACGCCCTATTACGTTAATCTATTAGCCAGAGAGGATTTGAGCAGGAAAGTCACAATTTTAAGGGACGAATTGGTTCGGGAAGCCCAGGACTCTGATTGGGTTCTCATGCTTTTGGAGGAGAATTCTGACTCTTTGTTTTGGAGTAATCCTGATGGGTTCGCGTTTGTTGAGCTTTTGGATCAGTTGGATTCATGGCCTCGCTTGGCTCTAATGGTATATATGTTTACAATTCTAACTACATCTGAATAGCTTTGGAGGTGCAATTGATCCGATATCTTGTCTAATTTTAACCGGTGGAATTATTTAATATTTGACAGACTATTCATTTATAGCTCTTCAAACTCATGCATGTAGTATTTTTTTAGCATGTGTATAGGGGATATTCTTGTTTTCACTTGCATGTTCGTGAATGCTATTAGCATATCTGGACACTAAACAAGCAGTTCTTACTTTTACAGTAGGGCTATTGGGCCTTGATTGAAGGCATTGGTCTATTCTTGTTACATGTTTTGAACTATCCGCTAAAATTTTATAGACCCTCCAAATTGACTTAGATGATTCGCTAGACATTGTAAGATTTCTTAGTATGTCAGGATATTTCAAGTTGGTGACAACTGACAACTAATGGATTAGTGCAAAATTTATGAGGACAAGTGATGTTTTCAGAAGCTCATGCGAATTAAAATCAAATATTCTTCTTCTGATATTTTCTTTTGGTTGTGTTGTTCAACATTCAGGTGTTAAATTGGAGAATAAAAAGCTCTGATTCTGGCCATCCCATGGCTCCATTAGAGTACTCTAAGGGTATCAAAGTTGCTGGTAGATCTAGAAATATTGATCTTGCAGTTGAACTTTTTAATGAAGCTGCAAACAAACGAATCCAAACAACAGCCACTTATAATGCACTGATGGGTGCTTTTATGTTCAATGGTCTTGCTGACAAATGCCAGTCATTATTTCGGGATATGAAGAGGGATGCAACTTGTAGCCCTAACATTGTAACATACAATATTCTTATTTCTGTTTTTGGTCGCATGATGCTAATAAATCACATGGAAGCAACATTTGAGGAGATAAATTATTTAAATCTTTCCCCTAATATAAGCACTTATAATAATTTAATTGCTGCATATGTTACAGCTTGGAAATGGGATAGAATGGAACAAACTTTTCAAATGCTGAAGTCAAGCCCCGTTAAATCTGACATCAAAACCTACCTACTAATGCTTCGAGGGTATGCTCATTCAGGTAATCTGGAGAAGATGGAAGAGACATATCTATTAGTAAGGGATCATGTAAATGAGAATGAAATTTCATTGATCAAGTCTATGATATGTGCATATTGTAAAAGTTCTGATGCTGATAGAGTTAAGAAGGTAGAGGAATTAATGAAGTTGATTCCAGAAAGGGATTACAGGCCGTGGTTAAATGTGTTGTTAATTAAGCTCTATGCCCAAGAGGACTGGTTAGAGGAAATGGAGAACTCAATTAATGGTGCATTTGAGCACAAGGTCTCTATAACAACAAAAAGTATAATGCGCTGCATCATTGCAACTTATTTTCGGTTCAATTTAGTAGACAGGCTAGCAAATTTTGTGAGCCGTGCTGAATGTGCTGACTGGAGAATTTGCCACTCCCTTTACCATTGTAAGATGGTCATGTATGCATCACAAAAGCGCCTAGAGGAAATGGAAACTGTCCTGAATGAGATGGAAAATGTCAATGTGAATTCGACAAAGAGAACGTTGTTGATTATGTACAAGGCTTACTTAAGCTGCGGCCAAAGATCCAAGGTTGAGAAAATATTGGGACTAATGTGCAAGCGTGGGTATGGAATTCCCTTGGATGCATTGCCATCATAATATATATTATATGGAGCTATATTTTGCTGGTCAGATTTGGACAAGTGTAACGAACATCTTCACATTGGTCTGCTGAATGCATTTACAATTCTGGCAAGCAATATGCAGCTGCATATAATATATTTTATAATGGGAATTCATCCAAGGGAATTTCATGCCCATTCTTGCTCAAAGTCACAATTTGTTTGTAATGAACAAGTGTAACAAACATCTTCAATGGCATGAGGATCTTAAACAGTCTGTAGGTATGCATCTTTTCTTGAGGTTCCTATTAAGCTATTCACTTAGATTACCTATTTTATCTCTCATGATAATATCCTTGAATACCTATTGGCTATTGCCTGGTTTTGGTTGCTCATCTATGGATTTAAGTCATCAAATTTGTTTTAACGGTGCCTCTTTTGAATGCTTCTAAGTGGAAGCATCCTTGCACCATTGCGGTGGATTTAACTCATCCTTAAATATCTGCCTCTTTATTTATATATAAGACTTCTATGTATACTGCAATAGTTAATAGTTGTTTTCGACCAGAATGTTCTTTCTTCACCAACACTTTGTTAGTTACAAAAATTTGAGCTGAACAACGATTAGGACGAGAATCAGATAAACCAAGCCTTTAACTAATTTGTAAGGTCCTAAGTAGAGGTCTAATTGCCTTGAAGTTTAAGATCGCTGATGATTGGATGTGACAATGAACAGT
The DNA here is from genome assembly GCA_034509205.1 of Ceratonia siliqua. NCBI lineage: Eukaryota > Viridiplantae > Streptophyta > Magnoliopsida > Fabales > Fabaceae > Ceratonia > Ceratonia siliqua. Next base: position 13,907,433 of record JASKGM010000001.1, on the reverse strand, counting down.
GGCAAAGCTTCTAGTCAAAATTTGAAAAAGAAAAAAGTTAAGAGGTGAAATAGATAATTTGCATGCTGTGGTTTGTATAGTGGGTTAGAAGTTCATTCAAGGATGGCAATTTGGGTTAATGTCAGACAGGTACAATGATTAGAAGGGTGTTTTTTTCTCATTGGGTGGTTGTATTACCCGCATCCAGTCATATTTGTCCAACATTCCTGTTTATTTGCTTTCCCTTTTACGGAATTTTGTCTAGTCTTGTTAGTTGGGAGGTTTGTTGCATACCTAGGGAGGAGGGATTTGGGTTTTTGGAATTTTGGTATCCAAAAACATTGCTTTGGGTTCTAAATGGCCATGTTGTTTCCTTTGGAGGCTACTTCAATAGGACAAAAGTTATTCAAAGTATGGTTTAGATTTTAGAACAAAAATGTGCGGGATGCTAACCTAGCAGTAATGGTTACCTGTGTCAGTCCTTCGAAGTTTATTTCTTATGGGTCAGCCTCTTGTAGGCCACTAGTTTTTTTAAGGTTAGGTGATGGTTCATGTAAGGTATATTCCTTTCTTAGAGGCTTTATCTCACCTCTATCATCTTTCTTCTTTACATAATTCACACATCAAATATTCTTTCTCTTCATAGTTCTAGTCTCTCTTGAAATTTTCTCTTTTTCACAAACCTGATGACAGAGAAAGTACTGAGTTATAATCCATTCTACTTTTACTTGATTCTTCTCATTTCCTAAAATCTAGATAGGAGAGTTTTAACAGTTAATTCTTTTGACGTCTTTTCTTGCAAGTGTTATTTTCAATTTCTTATTCATTTTCTTAATAGGGAGAGGTTTTTTCTTGGCAAACTTATTTGGAAATCTAAAACTCCCTCAAAGGTCAAGTCTTTTGTTTGGCCTATGGTACTAATAGGATTAGTACAAATGATATGTTACAAATTTTCATTCCCCACATAATACTTTCTCCTTACTTGTGTGTTATGTGCAAATCAAGTTTGAGAATAGTAGCCCATTTACTTTTACATTTTTAGGCAGCCATTTCTCTTGAATAATTTGTTTCCAATTCTTGAACTTTGGGTGTGTCCTGACTCTTAACACTTTGGAGCAATTTCTTAAAATTCACCCGAAATGTTTTGGTAAGAATGTGATGGGAACCCCGTGCAGTGAACACAAAAAAACACAGTAGAGTCTGATATAGTGATGTGTAAACAGCCACACTTAAGTAAACAGCACTAAAAGCAGAGACAGAATGCAAGATTACAACGGCAATGTAACGCTTCTTGCCCAGAACTCAACAAACCTCACAAAAGTAAAAGAACAAATCATAAATGATAAACCTAGCAATTGGAGAGCTAAGGGTCTCCCAATCCCAACACTAAGCAGTCAGACGCTCCAATTTTCCTTTCCTTACTCACTTTATATAACAAACTTACCTTGCCACGTGTCCTTTTTCAGTGACTTCCCAATTTCCTTCCACCAATGCTCCCGAAATGCCCCTGGGGTCCATCAATACCCTCCTGCACTTCACCTTTTCCTCAAGGTGAAGGTGCAGTTGCTGTATTGGCTTGGGTTTTGTGACGTGGCCATGCCCGACTTCCCCATTTCAGGCTTCCTCAATTAGTTCAATTTCGTTTCCTTCGATGTCTTGCACCCACCTAATCTTGTTACCATATTTTTCCTCCTCTTCCCCAGTGACTAACATGACATTCAACTATCTATTCCGGCAACGATGGTTAGGGGAGTATTGTTTGGCTATTAGGCTCTGTGCAACAATCTTCATCGGAGGCCAGGGCTGTGAAGAAACACGGGTCAATCCATTGAGAGGCACTGTTTGGCTATTAGGCTCGGTTTGTCCAAGCCTTCCTTTTCTGGACTCCTTGGTTGAATCCATCACCCAATTCCTTTCCTTCACCCAGTGGGCTAGGTCCATCAACCTCTTTAGGGACTTAGGTTGGGTTATCTTAACCTCGGCTCAAATATCTTCTCTCAGCCCGTTAATGAATGCCCCCACAGTTTCGGGTGCATCAGTGACTTTGGCAAAGAGGAGTTCGAACTCCTCAGTATTCTGTCATGATGCCAACCTGTTGCAGCACCACCAACCGTTCATAACTGCCCCTTGTTTGTGATGGATGGAACCTTTCTAGCAGGGCTTCACGAAATGTTGTCTATGAACGAAGTTGAGCTCACCCTTCACACCATTGAAACTAGTTGAGTGCGCGACTTTCCATACATATGGCCACCGCCTCCATTTTTTTGGGTTTTATAACGCCATTCAGGACAAAGTATCTCTCTACTAGAAAAAGCCAGCCCATTGGATGTTCTCCCGCAAACAAAGGTAAGTCAAGCCTTTGAAATTGATTTTCCCTCTCCTCTCCCTTGTGTTCGCTTCTCACTTCTTCACCCTCCCTATTACCGCCATTCGAGCCACCAGCGGATTCTTCCCTTTCCCTTGTAGTTGTACCCTTATTTGCAGTCATGAGCTCCCTCAGTTCCACAAAATGCTTTCTAATAATGCTCACTTCCCTCTTAACTTCATCTAACCCCTGTTTCAGATTTTTTATTCTCCTTTCCATCTCGTACTCACCTTTCGCCAGTGATCATCACAACTCTAATACCAAATGATGGGAATCCCATGCAGCAAACACAAAAAAACACAGTAGAGTCATCAATATTGATGTGTAAACAGCCACACTTAAAGTAAACAACACTAAAAGTAGAGATGAAATGCAAGATTACAGTGGCAATGTAATGCCTCTTGCTCAAAACTCAAACAAACCTCACAAAACGAAAAGAGCAGAGTAGAAATGATAAACCTAGCAATTTGAGAAGCTAGGGGTCTCTCAATCCCAGCACTAAGCAAACAAGTGCTCCAATTTTCCCTTCACTCAATTCTTACATGCTCTACTCCCTACCCCACTCACTTTATATAAGAAACTTACATTACCACTTGTCCCTTTCCAGTAACTTTCCCAATTTTTTTCCACCAATGCCCCCGGGGTCCATTAGAATGAAGCTAAAGTTCCGTGGTAATGTACATATCTTTGGGGCTTTTGATTAGGGCGGAATGCTTGCATCTTTAAGGGCATCTCCTTGCCTCTATATCTGTTATGGATGTGGCTTCTGTCTAGTGCTCTGCTCATGGTTGATTTATGGGAGTTTCCATCTCTGATAATCAGACAATTTTTAGTCTCCTTAGTTCTCTGTTTTCTCTGTTTCGAAGGATATCTTATCCTCCCCCTACTTGTACAGTTCTATCTTCTCTCAATAATATTTCTTCTAAAAAAAAAAAAACTGATTGTTATACTGAATGACTTTGTTGCTCTAGATTTTATCATGGTATGCTGGTTAGCTTTACTGACATTAATTATTGCAGATGTTGCTGTACGTGTTGTCTTTGGCAGATCAAGGCACCCAAAATGATGAGTGATTATCGCATGCAGAATCCAAAATCAGTGGACACTTCCACCTAGGCAGGAGATAATTCATGTCCGCCAACAATTTTAATGTTCATATTCATTGAATCTGGTAAAGACTACAATTTCATTCTTTGATTACGTGGAAGAGTGCAATTGTTGCTTAGATTCAGAGATTATGTACAACTTCGAACTGCAGTGGATCTTTGTAAGAGCAAGGATGAAGGTGATTAGGGAATACATTTCAAACAAGCATGATTTAGAGTAGGAACCTATAGTTTAGCATGCACCAATGAGGTTTTCTGTAGACGTAAACTGTAGAATGTCCACTTCCAATTCAAATCTGAAAATAACTCCTTCCAAAACCTATTTCTCTGGTGTGTAAGATTTTTGTTTGGCAAGTGGTGTGGCGCTGAAATCCGCTGAACTGGTTCAGTTTGTTTTTCAATGGAAAGTTGTAGCACACTAACTCTTGATGTGTTTCATTGTCTTACTGGTTAGCGCTCTGGCATCTTTGTACCTGTATCAAAGTTAATTTTCTGCGCTTTAAAGCACTTTCCCTGACAGTGAGAGTACAAGGCAAGAGTTGAGGAGTCTGGTGTTGTGTTAGGCATTTGATCAAGCCTGTACTCAGGACTTGTGGTGGGACAGAATCTGTGGTTAGTGGCGTCAAATTTATAGAATTATTTTTGTTTTAACTGAATTATTCAATTTGGACAGCTGTGATGAAATATCTATGAGGAGCTGTTCCCCGAATAATGCTAATCTCTGCATTAGTATTGGAAAAATTAATGAGTGAACCTTTCACAGGCCAAGTTTTAGTTACATACATCCGATGTTTAGCTAGAAATTAGTTCTAATTTGGGATGTTATTCTCAAGGCTGATTTAGTTGGCAATGTCAATAAGCCTTCCTTTCTGTGAAGGTATACGTCTGTACTTTTCGAGGCACTAAGTTTCAATTTGCTTGTACATCAAATATGTCTTTGTAGGAAGATAAGATTGCCATGGGGCTGCGGGGTGCCTGTAACCATCTTCAAACGCACTCTATCTCGAGATCCAACTTCTGGTTCTTTGGTGCATACCCAAATTCATATGACATCTTTAGAAATTACACGCGAGTTTCCTCATAGGCACTATACTCGTAGAAAGTGTTCACTCCACCTTAACTTTATTCATATGTTATATTTTTTTTATGGTATTTTTTAATATATGTTTAGATGTAACAGTACATTTAAATGTATTTTTATTTAATTTTTTGTCTTTTTTCTTTAATTTTTTTTTTTGTATTTTTTGAACTTTTTTTAAGCATTTGTGTTCTTCTTTTTTTTTTTAATTCTTTTGAATTCTTTTAATTTTTTTCTTAAAAAAATAAAATAAAAACAAAAATAATCCAATAACTTAGCAAATACTTATTTTTATATAGGTAAAATTTCAGGATTGCTTCTCTCACAAAAAAGAAGAAATGAAATAAAAGATACGGTAGAGCTATGACAGTTATTGTATGAGGTCTACCCAATGCTAGATGCAAAGGCGCATAATAGACCGATATGAACATCATTTAAACTATATCTAGATGTAGTAATACATTTATATGTAATAGCCATTAAATCTTTCACAAATTTATTCTAGTTGTTGAATGTGTTGTATATAAAATTTTTTATTATTTGCACTGCAAAATTTTTTTTTAAATTTTTTTGAATTCTTTTACAAATAGTAACTTTTGCAAAATTGACAATTATTTTTTAACTAATTAACATGCATGCAGTGAAGATGATGTAAGAAAGATGTGATAAGTGATAATGATTGTTTAAAACAAGGGAAACACTATGGTGCAGCCCCATTTTTTGGGCTGCACCGTACTTCCCACCATCAAAATATAATATTTTTTTAATTTTTTGTCTTAATTTTTTTATTTTTTAACATTAATTAATTATTGTTTATATCATATAATTTTTTAGAAATTTTTAAAAATTTTTAAAATTTATTTACATCTTTTATGCACTATTCATCCATAATTTTTTTGATACTATTCATTCATAACTAAAAATATTTTTAAAAAATACAAAAACGTTTAGAGTTTAGAAAAAAAAAATTAAAAAAAAATTGTAGGCTACCATCCTAAATTGGGGCGGTAGCTTAGAGTTTTCCTTAAAACAAACTTTTATAATTTTGTTGTGTGAATTATTTTTGTGAAAAGGAAATAACTATCTTATTATGAGAAAATAATTATCTTTTGAGAAATGCATTTATTTTATTCAAAAAATATTTTTGATCACTTAGCTCATAAGTTCCGAAAGAAATATTTTGGTGAACTTGTACCAAACTTTGAAAAGTATTTGATTAATCTTTAAATGAAATTAGGAGAACAATTTAAGAGTTTTCATGAAGGGAAGGTCAACTCTACCCAAAAATCAAAAATTAGGGGAGAGATGAGGGATCAGTTACTTTCCCTACTTGTTTCACGTCATTTTTCTAGAGAATTGATACTTGGACACTCTCTATCTTTACACTATCATACATTATTATTTTTATATTAATATAATTACACTATTTTTTTTCTTCCTTATTTTCACCTTTCTATCCCCCGTACCTCTTTCAATTCAAACTGCGCTCCTCCATTTTTGTTCAGAGAATGTTTGGCCTCCTCCCCCACCATTCGCCATCGCACCGCCGCTCGCCACCTCCACCACCACTGCCCCACCTTCGATCTCCCCCATGCTCATTTCCATTTCAAAGTCGCATACTCTATTTAGTTCAAAGAATGCTGGCCCTCCTCCACCACCACTCACCTCCTTCGCACTATCGCTTGTGGCTCGCAGTTCATGTCCGTCACTCCCCACCATCGTGCCACCTTTGCCACCGTCGCTTTCCCCCCATGCTCATTTCTATTTCAAAGTCGCCTACTCCATTTGGTTCATGCTTCCCTCGTAAGAACTCTACAACCCTAATTCCTTTATTCAATTTCTGATATTACTCTTTAATGTTTCAGTATTTGCAGCTCTTCAGCGAGCTGGAATTACTTGATTGTTTTGTCTTTAGATTGAATATACGCTTTTTTTGTGGCAGTCGTTGGATAAATGAGAAAATTGTTTCTTCTATGCGAAAATGGTTAAACGAATACACAAGAAAACAGTTAGAAAAACTGAATTGTTACCTGAAGCCAATGGGAACTGTAACAACGAGCTTAAGGAGCCTTAAGTTGAAACATGAGAAGTTCAATTCGTAAACCTCGAGGGTATATTATTCTGTTTGTTTGCATAGTGTTCCATTTTTAAAGCGCATTTATAGAAATGTAGAATATTTGTTTGTATAAAAAGGGAAAGTTTATGGCTTTAAATCCCTCGATTGTTATCCTCTGAATTACTATTTTCTAGATCGGCATACCACTACTTTGCTTTAGAAGAAGGAAAACATTTCTTTATATCATTTTGATGGAAAACAAGACCCGTTTGTATATGCTCAAAAAAAAGGAGGTAAGCGGTGTCTTGTCTTGAGTTTTTAGCTCTAACTTCAATGATTTTTGCTTAGCAGTTGAGCGACAAGTTGCTGCCATTAGGGATGTGCGTGATGTGGAGGTTGAACATTTATTGACTGAGTTGCGTTTACTTCGATGGTATTTAAGTAAGGAACAGCTCCAGACCTCGGTACTACAATTTTTTGAAGAAATTCTCTCAAATCTTTCAATTGTAAATGATAAAGAGAATAAGCAATTTGAAGTGAGATGGAATGATAAAGATAATAGATTGTCCATATGATGTGCTGAAAAAAGAGATTTACATGCTTCTCTTATGCAAAGATTTTCTATGGCTTTTCCTGACTGCTCGGCTGCAATACCTCCTTTGGGTGGGCATTGAGAACTCTAGCAAGGCAGGTAATTACTTTATGTTTTCAATAATCTTGAACTGTTTCTTTTTTCCTTTTCATTTTCATATGGAGTATACCCGATAATAGTAACTTGATTGTTGGCAAGGAGAACAACCCTTCTTTGTTCTTATAATCCGCATATCAAGGATTTTGTATGTTATATTTCTACTTTTATGTTTATTCTAGAAGCTGAAAATTATCTTGGTAAAAAAAAAGGTGTTTTCTTCTCTATTAGTGTATGTGAGCATGAGTCTGTACATATTTAATATAAATTAGTATGTTCTCTTTGCATAATACGCATTCCTATTTGACATACCCTTGATCTAAAACGACGAATGTTCTTTTCTAATTATGACACATCTATTATTTAGAGATTGGAAAAGCCATCTGAAGCTCAAACTCTCGCAATGCAAGAAACTCTTTAAACTCCTGGGGTTTATATCTTCTTCCTCTTTTAGTTTTCTTGGTTTGCTTCTACACTATTTCTTTCTTAGCAGGCTTCTTTTTCTTAAAGTTGTTAGAAGTCATTTATCCTTCTTGACAGTTTAGATTGGGATTAAATTTTTGCATCATCTATTGAAATACAGAATGTTTATATAGTTTAGTGAAGTGCACCAATAATTTGTAGTTCTTTAAATGCTATAGAATAACGCTCTATGACACAAAAGTTATTGTTTAGCTGATGCATATTAATATCCAAATGCCAATTAGTCAGCTCTTCTCCAAGATCTTTAGAAAATCATGTAAGACCATTTATTATAATGAGTTACTAGAAGGAGTACGTTCTCCATCTAGCGTGCATTATGCTTAAGTGTAACTCTCATGTAAATTGATTACTGAAACAATAAGCTGCAATTATTGTAAACACTGAATTTTGTCCAGGCGCTGAAATAAAAAATAACAAACTAATAACAAAAATAATTAATATAAAAAAATAATTAAAAATTAAAAGAAAATTATATAACAAATTTAATTAAAAAAACAAAGACAAAAAAAAACAACAACAACAACAGCAAAAAACGAAAAATAAATAAACCAAAAAAAAAAGAGGCCCAAGATAACCATTTTTTGGCAACCCATTAGACAAAAAAAAGAGTTCCAGCCCAGGCCCATTAACTCTCAGCCCATCTGGCAGTAACCGGAGCCTCAACCTGGTCCAACCCGTAACCCGGATCCAACTATCATTTTACTCAGCTTTCACAGGACCTTCTTTCCCCAAATTCTTCCTTGCACACTGCCCATTTTCTGCTCTCTGCACAAAGCATAACCCCTCAGCATATGATTCCTTTCCCAATTTGTTCCTCTGCCTTCACCTAGCCGCGAGCTATCCCTTTCATCCACCTCGCAAACCATTCCACGCCAGTCTCTGCAAACCACTCTTCGTTACCCACGCTCCTCTCTTCCCCAAACCTCTCTGCAATGTCCCTTTCCTTCTGCTCCTCTGAACCCTAAATTTGCAATTTCCCTGCCCTTCATGTCCCTTTCTACCTTCTTCTTACAGGCTCTGCATCTCCTCAGCACTCATCCCCCTCTCCCGAGAGCCACCATTTCCAGCAACGCTTACTCCTCTCATACCTCTGCCCTTGAAGCCATGCGCGAGCAGCCAGTTATACAAATCGATCCTCAGCAGCCATCACAGGATTTAGGGTCTCATCCTCGGTCTATAAGATAGAAAGGTGGCTGAGAAGGAGATGGCATATAAGAGCAACCAGGAAGGCAAGGGAAATCAGCGAACCAGAGGGGAAATCAGCGAACTAGAGGGGAATTTATGGAAACAGAGAGGAATTGATTTCTGGGAGCAATTCGGGGAATTTTCTGGATTAAACAGAGGGATTTTGCTGCACGAAGGGGCATTTTTTTTCTGAAGCTATCAGTTGGGAACTAGGTAATCTGCTATCCTATTTCTGGGAAGAAGGGACATTTCGTTTTCAGTTTTGTAGGCTATAACTTAGGGAATGGATTTCTGAATGACTTTGGATATTGTCTATTGGGATTTAAACCTATAATGCATTGGTATGATTTCTGAATTACAACTGATTGGTGGCCTGGAAAGGAATTCAAAATTTACTTCAGTCTGGGTCCCAAGTTTATTTTGAATTTGAAATACCTTGAATATGGTATGTTGCTGAGGGATTGACTTATCCTTTTTTACTCGTTCCTCTCAGTTCCAAGGTTGATTTGGCCTTTGGAACAAAGCTTGCCGTGTTGGGAATTAGTCCTACGTGTTATGTGGGTCAATTTTGGGGGGGGGGGGGGAGGTATACATTGCTGATTGTGAAATAATAAATGAATAATAGCATACTGTTCTGGTTTAAGTGAATTGTTATGGCTGTCTAAATAAACGTTCACAGTATTATTGATTAAGTACCATGTTGCATGTTTAAATGAATGTTTGTCTCACGATTTAGTTGATTGCTGTTTAAGTTTCCATACAACCTGAGCAGGATTTCCAAGCGTTGTGTTAATGAAAGTTACTTGTTTTGACCGTGTATATCATACTTAAGAAGATAATCCTGCCCTTACTGTGACTTAATCATGCATTACTAGATAGCTAAGCGTAGGTAGAAGTTTAAGAAGGTGTGTGGATTAGGGTGCAATGCAAATATATGCCCCCGATGATTACTTAATTAGCTGCCTCCATATTTAGACCCCTTTGGTGTGTTCTTCATGATTATTGGCTAGAGCAATAGGACTTCAAATATATGGTTTAGTCAGTTAGTCGAAGTCATTTCCTTTCATGTGGTTGTTATTCCTGTGATGTGTGCCGAGTTCACGAACAGGTTCACTTCTTCAGAGATAGTGTGGTTAGTGATATGTGATTAGTGTATTCATATTAGTACATTAATTTTAAAATAGGAATTGTGAAAAGGATGGCTAGCTGATGTAGTATTTTGGGCATCCAACGTTAGTAATGTTAATTTGGGCTTCAAGAACCTATTTAAATTTTCTCAAAAAGGGTTTCAAGGACCCATTCCAATTAAAATTTTATGATAAATTCAAGGAGTTGTGAAAATGGGTTTTAATGGTCTATTGGGATTTAAAAGGAAAAATGGAGTTTTCGAAAGATTTGCTAAAGTTTATTTTGAAAGTAAGAGTTCAAAAGGGTCAATTAAATACTTTAAGTGGGAATTCAATAATTTTTAAAATTCAAATGTTGATCCCCAATACTATTCATAAATTCAAATCTTGATTTCTATGTTTCATAAATTTAAATTTTGACCTAAATACTTTCAAAAATTGTATTTTGACCCGAAACTTTTAAAATTTTGGATTTAACCCCCAATACTTTTCATAATCAAAATTTGACTTCCAGTACTTTCCATAATCCAAATATAATCGCAATGTTTTCAAAAATTCAAGTTTAGACCCTAACATTTTCAAAAGTACTATGTTGACCTTTAGACTGGACAAATTCCAAATTTTGCTATTCCAAGGTTTTTGAAATTAGAGTTCCTTAAAATCATCCCCAGACATTATGTAGGGAAATACTTTTCAATCTTGTTTAGCTGTATGTGGAAATTTATTTTCCTATACTGTCTTCATTTGTTTAAATATTATGTGAAGAAATATTCTCCCATTTTGTCAGGCTTTATGTGGAAACTTCTTTTCCCATAATGTCTTTATATTCTCAAACATTATGTAGAGAATTAATCTCTCATCTTGTTGAACTCTATGTGGAAACCTAATTTCTCATATTGTGTTAATCCTATTTTATGACAATTTTTAATCAAATTAATCCGAACTACGTGGACCTTAATCCCTTAAGGGTATGTAGGCACTTACGTAGTAAGACATGTCTAATTTTTTCATTTCTTTATTTTCCCTAAAAATTGAAATAATACAAGGAGTAATTCAAACAATAATAATTTTAAGCACAAACGATTTAGGGTAACCATCCTTAGGTATGGACGTTGTAGGGTGCCTAACACCTTTCCCACACGTAATTAGACTTCCGAACCTATCCTCTAATTCTAAAGGTCAGTTTTTGATTTTTAAACGATCCCAATTATCTTTATAATTAATTAGTGGCGATTCCAATTTTTATTTCTGTTATTTTTTTTCCTCTTATCACTTTAAAGTCACAACGGTGCATTTTTTCCATTTGTCACGTTGTGACAATTATAGCTATCAATTGCACATTATCTCTGAAATTCTGGTCAACAACCTAGCACTGATTTAGTACTAAAACCTGGAGGAATTAATTACGAGGGAATCTAGAGATGATGCTTGGAATTTGTTATGAACTATGGCATCTGGTGCTATCAATTATAAGTTGGAGCTGAAGGGATTTCCATATAGGCTTTTTTAACTCTTAATAGCTGGAGAGATTAATTTGTTTTGATGTTTTTTGCAAGTGACTAGTCAAAGGTTGTCTATTGGGATGACACCCAAAACACTTAAGCTGCCCAAACCTGGCAAGATGCTTCTCTTAGTCCATGAATCACCCTTTGGTGTTTACAAGGAAAATAACATGGAAGCCATACATGGTAAGAAAAATGTTTTAGTTACAGTTATTGCTGTATATTGTTCACAGTATTTGTTTACATATTGCATAAAGAGTAGTCTAGCCTTATTTCTCTGAATTTCCAAGTACCTACCTCAATGACTTTCCTTTCAGAAACTGAGTATTCATCTCATTTCCTCAGCACCAAATGAAAATTTGCAAATTTCTTTTATTCTGATATCCATTGTAATGTGCAGAGTCAGATGAGGATTGAATGTCCTTTTTAATCTTTGAGTGGCTCATCGTGGTTCGAGAACAAGCAAAGCAAGTCGTGAATGTCCCAATGTGCACTGACCAATATATTTATTACTATAAATGAGGATTATACTAATTTTAGTGACCTCATTTTCTGATTCATTTCTCTTTCAATGTGAATATTGTGACAGCCAAGTATATGGACTAAATGTGAATATTGTGGCCTTCCAACTTCCAAGGATTTTGGAATGGGATGATGATGGAAAATAGTCCTACCAAGGAAGCAAGTTATTTAAGTAATGTAGTGTTCTATTTGATGTTTTATATGGCTATTTTTGTGTAGTGAAAATGATGAGGTTGTAAACCTCCTTTTGGATTTTATTTATTTATTTTAAGTAATGAACTTTCTTTGTACAAGAAGTAAAAAAATGAGTGGTGCTTTTAGCAGTCCTTACACAGTTATGCTGCCCTTGCTGGGAAGTTGTAGGTGTAATATTATTTTACAATTTCATTATCCTAGTTGAGTTATATTTACTATTTTTATATGCATATAAATTCTTGAGAATTAATTTAGGCTTATTGGACTTCTACCAAGTGTTGCTAATTACATTTTCAAACAAACAATTGTGTTTTTCGTCTTATACTTCTCTAATCTCATTAGCAAGATACAAATGTGCATTGATAACACCGATACTAAAATCCATTGTATGTTATCAAAAGTCATTTAAGATATAGTAATCTGGGATTGAAATCAAAGCTTAAAGTTTTAATGCCCTCAGTATTAAACGCGTTTTATTTAATTATTTTAAGAAAAAAAACTATCACATTGGAGAATTCCAATCATTCAAAGGTGGCTTGACACAAGAATTATTTCTTTCACGCAAAGTTTCAAACTTGCATTGTTATGCCCTTCACAATTTCACATTATTGATCTAACAACATTCTTAAGTGGTACTCTTCAGCAGTAGCCCCATTTTTAGTTTGACACCTATAATTCACTAGCTTTATCAACTGTCAGGTCTAATACATCACCTAGTAACCTATATCTCTGATGATAACAACTATCTTCGAAGTGACATGAAGCCACAGGACAATGCAGAGGCAATACCTAAGAGCAAAAATGAACATAGTTAATTCATAACAAATGGAGGAATCGTTTCACAGTTCTCTTTAATATTTTCCTTAGTCGAAAACATTTTGATTAAGCACAGGAATGTTAATATATATTGTTATCAGAGAAAAACAAAACTCAATATTCAGGATTACAGATAACAACCTTAAGACAGGTAGAAATTTATCCCAAGGAGTAGCTTCTTCATGTGAGCACGCATATATTCAACTTGATGTCACCCTGGGTTTGGGAGTGATGATTCATCCTTGCAAACCAATAATACCTGAACGAACGATGCCAAAATGTTAAACACAGTAGTCAATATGAGCACAATAGAAGAAATAGTCTGGAAATATTGTATGGCATCTACCCAAGAGATAATAAGAAAACAAAATCCACAAACATTAAAAAAAGAGTATCTAGTGGTAGATGAAGTTTCTAAGGATATTTGGAAATAACTTTAATTTTTAGCATCACAACCAAATAGAAACATTTGATATTACATAGCATGTCGAAAAAAATCAAAGGCTTCACTAAATGCGTTTAGCCGACTATGCTTACCACAAGCTAATCAGCCACTAACGTTCCCAGTAGATTTACTATGCTCATGACCACCTAGAACCAAAAAGAAAAAAAGATAAAAGCCTTTCAAGTGAAACAATGACTAGATCAAAAGGTGAAACAATACTGTGACAACACAACAGTCAATTTATGCAAAGAATGCAACCTATAAAAACATAAATGATCTATCAATAACTAGGCTAGCCAAGGACACTATTTAATAATATGGCGATACCAAGCCATATGTATATCGAAAATTAGAGGTATCAAATACGATACTGTTGACGCTTTTGCTTGAGTTTAACATCAATTGACTCCAATCAGCAAAAGAAGCTCATCAAATGCCATTCCACTACAATCAATGGCATTTTGGGTCCAAACTGATATATGTGTACCTATTTTACATAGCCATGAAATTCTTAACCTAAATTTCTAGAGCCTCAAATTTATCTTTGTTTTCAGTTTAAATTCGAAGCAGGAGACAAACAAGATAGCAAAGCATGGATGAATATATAACTATTTCGGGGTGTCTTTTGGTCTGGAATAGCAAGACTCTTCTTGGAGCAAAAAGGCAAATAGCTATTGTTTCCTCCACTTTGAACTAGAAAAATAAAATATAGTAATTCAATTGAATGACTAGTTACAAATGGCTCACTCTACTTGTTACTAGTTAGAGGTTATCCATATAATTAACACATAATCTTACAAGAACCTTTCCCAAGATCATTAGGATCTGCATGGACAACAACAAGCCTTCCTATGATGGAGTTTGGTGTACTGAGAGGAATATTAAAAATTAAGTAACTTATAACAAATTATAAACTAAGGTTTTAATGTCATTCTAGAAGGAATCCATCATAAGAGTTGAATAAAAAAACTTAATTGTCAGTAATAGTGAAGCTAACAATTCCTGAATTATAAAATAAGATTGAAACCATGTTAAGGACCAAACAAGCAGTCAATATAAAAACAATGACTGAATTCTTTTAAAATAAACAATCACCAGATTAAAGCCATACCATCATCACCAACATTAACATTTCCTAGATCACTAGCATGATGATTCTCATCCTCAGGGGAGCCATGCTCCTTGCCAGTGGGATTAAAATGTGGACCTGTAAAAATAATCAAAAGATTGAACTTATGATAGTGTTATGTGGCAATTTGTTAATTTAGTCACTTATAGGAGACTTCATTTGTATGCTTGAACCTTTGGATAACATAAAGTAGAATGACAAAATTAAAAATATTTTAAGGAAAATAAAATTTTTCATTTTCTTATTTATTACAGTAAAGTGGAAATTAATACTTTGATATGGCTCATCATTGCTTTAGTATATCAAAAAATGATATAGCTTATTGTCAATAGACTATACTAGTTGACATGCAACCATTTGTGGTGTCCCCAAAGGCATGGGCATGGACATGGAAGCCATGGGGCCCAAGCTTAAGGCCAGCAAGACTTCTAGTTACAGTGGTAGGACCTGGAAAATTCAAAATATAAGGTATTTGATTATTACTAGGAAAACATAAATGAAATAATCAGAAAGATTGAGTGTAATTGAAACTTACCATCTCCTTCCTGATTGAAGTATATAGTTCCAGAAAAACCCTCACTAGTTTTAAGAACTGCAACAACCTTCATCATTGTTTAATGTGATCTGAAGACAATGTTTTAGAATTGTACATATGATAACCTAGGCAAGCTCAATGACTAAAAAAGATATAAATGTTTAAAAGAATACAACTTTAGTTAATGCACTTCAAGTAAAAAATGATGATCATCTTAACTAACTAGCTGGATGTTCAATAGATCAGTCTGATAATGCCTAAGTAAAAAAAACACTTGAAACCAACACTTACATAGGATAAAATGGGGATAAAACACTAACGAATATTTGTACAACTCACAGGTTTCAGCTTTTTTATGTTTGTTTGTAAATAAAGACTTGTTCAACAGCTTACTAGTGTCATTAAGGCCATTCTTCTTTCATTTCTTATAGCGTAAAAAACACAGAATTTACATGAATGAAAACCTCATAACTTCTGAGAATGAATTTGAAAGCGCTAGATTGGAATAAGACTATTGTTTTTCTTCTTCTTCTTCTTTTTCTAATTTTCTCTCCATTTCTTCCAATATTCTCCTATACAAAATTACAGGCGAGATCATATTCATATAGCAACCAAAATTAGAGAACAGTAAGCATGTGATTTTGAAGACCAAATCCTCCCACAGTCAAGATCCTTACAAAGAATGGATAAACAGGAATAAACATTGGCGATGAAAATTGATCATTTTAAGTAGGAATCAAAGTAAAGAAAGCAAATCGAAACCTAGTTTTTCTTCTCAATAATCAAAATGGCCTTACCTCAGTGCACCCCGTTTGGTTGCAAGAAATGAGGCTTTATTTTATTATTTATAGAGGACAGCAGTGGTCTTGTAGTACTTGTTTGAAGGTGGCGAGCGGTGGTGGAGGAGGGGCAGCGTTCTCTGAACCAAATGGAGTAGGCGACTTTGAAATGAAAATGAGCACGGGGGGAGAGTGACGATGGCGAAGGTGGCGGAGATGGCGAGCGATGAACACAAGAGGTAGTGCGATGACAAATGGTGATGGAGGAGGCCGAGCATTCTCTAAACAAAAATGGAGAGCACTGTTTGAAATGAGAGGGGGTACGGGGGAGGGAAAGATAAAAATGAAAAAAGAAAAAAAATAGTATAATTGCTGACTGAGTAACTAAGTCAGTAATTATATTAATATAAAAATAATAGTGTAAAAACATAGGGTCTACAAAAATCAATTCTCGTTTTTCTCTGTCTAAAAGTGTAAGGGGGCGTCTGGTAGAAATATTATTTTTAGTTTTTTGGAAATCTTAATTTGGGAAACGAAGATTCCCATGTTTGGTACACATTTTTAAAAAATTATTCTTAGGAAACTACAATTTTCAGGAATGATTTTTGGCCAACTTTCCCACCAAAACATTCCTATGGGGGGTGGTGGTATTCTTAGATTCCTATGAACATGGGAAAGTTTTCTAAATGTAAAAAGTCCATTTGACCCCTATCTCATGTATATATATTTTTTAGTTATTATAAATATCAAAAAATTTAATAAAATAAATATTATTTATATTAAATTATTA
>JASKGM010000001.1:13874331-13890553 GCA_034509205.1 Ceratonia siliqua | reverse complement strand
GGGGGTTTGTTACTGATAAGTATGGTTCTTTGGACAGGTCAATCAGCCCATCTCTGGGGTTTCCATTCCTTCTAGACCAACATATTTAAGCATACAAGCAAATTATTTTATCACCGTTCATCTTAACCCATGTTTCCTTCAAAAGTTATATAAAACAATATACCGTATGATTTTAGTAAAGATAGATTAGATAAATAAGGACACTGCTTAAAGTTTGTGGTATAACTGGGTATGGTTTCAGATGGAAATACCCAAATAGCAGCATGTAAGTTACATACAAGGCTAATGCTTTAAAAGATTCTATAAATTATGCAACTGAACCCTATATGAAATTAAATATATTTTTCCCTTTTCACATAGACAATATGCATTTATATACTTACATGTCTCTTTTTGTAGACTCCTCTGTGTTCATTTTACGTTACTAGTTCTGATCATGATAGGAAAATATTTTTGGAAAAACAGTAGATCAACTAATGAGAAGAAATGTCAAAATAATGACAGTGAAAAAGGCTGCTCAATACAACTAGTAATTCTGTAAGTTATATCAAAGTCTCCCTCAAATAATCCTTAATTTCTTGTATGTAAGCAAACAGGGTTAGCTATTATTTTAACTTCCTTTCTTTAAAGACATGAGCAAGAAATAGACATCTTCTAGAGTTTCACAGACATTACTAGCATAGCCAATTGAAAATTTAAGTTCAGCAATTCATTCCATTGCATGGGATATAAATTAGTTCATTTTCTTTTATGCACAATTAATTGTATACAGCCCAACACCACAAACAAAACTTTGATATTTAATTTAATTCTTTCCACAACATGCACCAATAGATATAAAACAAAACCCAAATTATATAAAGCCCAACAAATTAAGTGTTTATGCCTAGTCACATTACCGTGGGTGCTAAAATTCGAAGAGACAGCTTATTTGCTTCAAGGTCATATACATATATAGAATCACCACTACTTCCTGCAACTAACTCTCTCCCATCTGTCGAAAATCTCAGAGAGAAGATTCCAAAAGAGTATCCTCCATCATCAATCGAAGAAAAATCCAAACCATTAAGAAGAAGACCAAACAACCACCAGTTGGGATTGACAGACATCTTGAATTATTTAATTTTTAAATCTATATTGCACTCTGTGATATTCATTAGGTTAAAAAACAAGTGCAGTATTTACTAAATTGGAATAAGCAGAAAAATTAAAAACCAATAAGCAGAGTTAGTTATCCATACTGTAATATTTGCTAGGGACTCTTTCAGCAGATCCAACATTTACAATGTGCACAATAGGTGACATGCTGGCATAAACCTGAAATTAAAGTGTGCAATTACCATAAGAAAAAGGTTGACAATAACAGCAATATACCAAGAACCCCGTAGAGAAATAAATGGATCATAAAGGCGTAGACATTTTTCTTTCATGCAATGAATTAATAAAACACGGGAACTCACATGACAGCGTCGATCAGGGGAAAGACATGTATCAGTGATTGTCCATCTCAAACTTTTTGCTTGAATGTTCTTCTGAACTTACCAACCTTTGTCCACATTGTATATTCTTATGTGTCTTCCCTGCAATATAAATGCTCCTGGTTTAATTACATATGCTCTCTTTTCCAATATGAGATCACTAACACAGCCATAAATGAAACAAAATTCACACTTCTCAAGAAGAAAGAGATACAAAAACAGCATGATTTATGCCCAATAAGAGGTAAAACACTAGAACCTCAAAAGATTAAAAAGGTTCAAGCAGAAAACATTTTACCTGAAATCCAGCAACAAAAAGAGAGCCATCAGCTGAAAACTGAGACACAAATGCTCAAGTTGCCATTTGATCGATGAGCCAGGGACCATTTACTGGCAAATATCTGCTCAAAAGATAACAACAATCGGCTGATGAAAACCTTCCTAGTCCTGAATAATTAGATTCCTGCCCTGCCAGCATCTTCACAGGGGAAACAGGCAACTCAGGCCTTCCAGGTCCAACTTGGCCTAGCAGTTGATGGGGTATTAACTTCAACTTTATAATATGAGCAATTTCGTTGTCTAAATTTTTCAAAGGATTTTTAGTTTGTATCTTCATGGAGGTTATTTCCATCATGACACTGGTTGGATTCTATCTCCAGTCTACTCATTGCATAATCCATTTCTTCTGCTTAAACTGCACTGGGTATTGCATACATCAAGATTCACAGCAACAGGCAAAATTTTGTATTGCTTAAGCAGCTTTTCTAATACAGAGTCTTCATTTCATCCCCTTACATGTCAATCCTACAAAAATAAGTGGTAGACCAAAAGATGAGTACATTTTTTGACTTCATTTCTCTTTAAAATAAATTTTTGAAACAATTAGTACTCGAAGTCAGAGATAAATCTACTCCATTTCTCATTTTGAAGTTAATACACAACAGTTGACTAAAATTATGTTATTTGCCTGCCTCAATCATATAAATAGTACTACTGATTAGGAATGGCTTTCTTCACTGTCTGACTCTGGTTGTCAATGTAAATGGAGGGTTGATGTTGAGGCATAAAATTTACAGAAGTACCAGAATCTTCCTTCTTCTCATATAAGGTTTTAGAAATACGGAAAATATCCTGTTCTCATATCTGTTTGCACCTGATCCTTTTCCTTATTCCAAGAAAATTCAGTAAATAGTAATTTACGGACAGAACCAGAAATGAATCAAACCAAATACCTCATATCCCTCAGCCGCCCAGTGAAAAATCTTAAAATTATATCAGCTCTCAATAATGCCTATTTTTTACCATATCAAACAAATAGTAAATGTTCAGTCACTGCTAACAAATCATTTGAGGGGTCCATTCCAGTCAGTGCTGAACTCAATCGATGGACATCCTTACCCACCGACGTCTTCAATGAGGTATAACTCAGCTGAAACCTCAAATATATACTAATCAGCTAAAATTCCTGTCCAACTGGTGCTTCAAGATGACAAGAATCACAATTTACAGCAAAAAGGAAACAAGTATAAATCTGCAAATATCTGACAATTTACTGTGAATAACCAAAGATTCTACCTTTTTCTTTTGTCTTAATCGAAGATTCTACGTTTAATATATGTCCAAGGAAAAGGGAAAATCTAACAGATTTTTCCGCCTTTAGGGCTTGTTGGCATAGAAATATCGAATGAAGCATCCAAGGATATTATATTTGGATTAAGCCGGTGGAGGTGAAGAAGATTGTCTACACTCTACACTGCATGTGCACCAAAGCACTTCAAAGGGGAGAGGGGCGGCTCTTTATATATTTTCATTTTTTTATTTGGCTATATTTTATATTTAAAATATTTATTAACATACATAAGGGCTGAACATGTTCGGGGTAAAACCGAATAACCGTCCGAAACAAATCCGATTGCATCAAAACCAAACCAGATTGAGGGAAGATGGGTTAGTTTGGTCAAAAAAAATGACAAACCGCAGGTGGGTGGTTCGGCTAACGGATCGTTTGAAAACCCACAAACCAAACCGGAACGGCCAACGATTTGATGGCTTTTGCCTTTTGGACTTGGTTGATGCCTTCTATAATTCTAATTTTTGAGGGGAACCTCTCCAACTGCTCACTATGTAGGTGGTAGTAGGGGAGTTTGTAAATTTTTTTTTATTTTTTTATGTTTTTTAGGATTAATTAAGTTTTTTTATATCATATATTTTTTTTAATATTCATGGTGATGGCTGATTTGTTGCTTCTAATAATGTTCTTATTTAATGTTTATTTTATTTTCTTGTAATATGATTTTGCTTTTTTTCAATTGTTACTTGGCTACTTGACTATAACTAAAAAGTATAAATTTTTTTTTTAATTATTTTTCTCACAAACTATCTAGTCCTGCTTCTACTTCTAGTTATATCAAATTCATCAATAATCAATGTATGTATGATTGCATTGTTGCTACTGCTAGGCTGCTAGCATCTAAGGTATGTGAGTATGATACCCATTAGCTTGCTCAACCACATTTATTTGTAATATTTGTTTATAGTCTTTGTTGGTTTAACTTTACTATCTGAAAAATATGCAGCTAGCGTGCTAGTATCAAATATCAATAAATACTTAAATAGAATGGAGTTGAAATGTTGAATTGCTTTTCTATTTTGGTTTAAATCTCAAATATATGCTGAAAGAAAATAGGTTTATGTGAAGTTTTGCTTTTTGAACCTTTTGATTGAGTTCAAAATGGTGAACTCGAACCAAAACAACTCATATGTATGTAGGTTGGTTTGATTCAATTGATTGTCCACAAATATATAAAACCGAACCAACCTAACCCATTAATCATCCATTGGTAATTTGGTGCAAAACTGCAAGCATTGTATTCAACCTATTACATATCAAAAGTGAGATTATAATATAATAGTTTCATTTATAATTACAGAGAAGTTTGTAATATAAATAAATAAAATCATATTATATATAATTAGTGTTGAAATTATTATTATATACACCAAACAAACGTTTTCAGAAAGATAGAGTAATATTACAAAATGAAAAACTAATATAGGAATATTAATACTTGTGTCCTATTGTTTCATATGAAAAAGGATGAGAATATAAAGTAGGAAAAAAGAAATTGTGATTGAAATTTGAAAGGTAAGAGTTGGGGCCTGGAGGGAACATGAAAAGAGAGAATGAATAGTGAAACATGTAGAATGAATAGTTATAATGGAAGGTCAACGTTATAAAAAAATCACAGGCAATAATTTAGACAACTGTGTGGTGGAACTTTGGAAGATCAAGGATGAAGGTTAAATGATTCAGAGACTAATTTGAAGGTCATATGAGAACGACATTTGAAATAAGCAAGATTTAGACAAGGGACTTGATTTTTAAAATGCAACTAAGCTATAGAATGATCTGAGAATAATTAGTTCCCATAATATTCCTATAAATAAGATTATGAAAATTACATTCATAAGAAAGTGATCTGCAACAGCCAACAAGATCCATTCCACTTAACAAACGTCACAAAAAAAGCTGAGTTCCGTGTATGGATGATGAACCATTTGGATATTTCAACCCAGAAAAAATGTACTATTTGGATAAGACAGCTTACTTGGTAGAAACATTAAACAAGATAAGTAGGTCCCAACCTCGTTTACCCCCACAGGACATTATCTGTTACCTGATTTTGACCCTAAATCAGGTAATAGTAAGTTACTGGTTAATGGTTACGAACTCTGTCTTTTGTGGACTGTGGTAGTTGAACTATTATATTTTGTTTTCTCCCCCTGTTCTGTTGTATTACGTGAAATGAATTTATATAAAAAATGGACCATTTTCTTTTCTGTTCACGGATCAACCTTCTCTGTTTATAGCCAAGATTAAAACTTGGAAAAAGTTAAAATCTCTAGCTTTTAAGTGTTCACAGCAATTGCTTTAAGCCATTAAACCAGTGAAAGGCACTTTTTCGTGCAGTGAGGGCAATGTTTACATCTTCCATGTTTCTCAAGAGGAAACTTTATTAGTCGTTGTCCTTATTATAATGAACATTGAACAAAATCTTCTAACCCCTCAGTCATTTTTTGTGTTCTGTCATGTTACATAAACAGGTACCTCTGAGAAAATAAAAATCCTTTCCTTAAAATTTTCACTTTCATTAATGAGGATACATTTACTTATAATCAACTTGAGCTGAGGACCCTAATTATGAGATGTCACTGACTTTCCCCCTCCATTGTTTATTACGAAAAGAAAAACCCAGCAACCTCTGATGCCAATGGATTATAAGATTGCCAGTTGCCAGAGGGTTTGGTGTGGCCTGACCCCAGTTGACCTACAATCATTCAAAGCCTATAAGGAATATCAAATTGGGAATACTTTTTTTGTCATTGTGAATTCGTCCAAACCTCAGGAAGTTCATAAATATAAGGTCACTGTTTGAATATGTAAAAGTTTAAGCTGTTCAAATATCCCTAATCAGCATTTTAGAAAGGAGAGTTTTTGACCATATGGCTAACCCCAAAACTGACCCAAACTCGCCATCTTGGAAGTATGGAAAATTATTCCTGAGAGCTGAAAATTCAGAGAAAATTCCATCACACTCGCACATCTTATACTGTTTTTGGAGTCTTAATAGATGAGATCTATGAAATTAATTTCTCCAATGAGAATCAAACTTTTGAGAGGAAAATGGATCGGAGTTAAAAGTAACCAGGGTTAAAGAAGTGTGATTTTGCTTGTTTAGTACAAAGTATAAATATGGGAACTGGGAAGTAAAGGCACCTGAATACAAGAATGATATAATGGTATGGTGTGAACGCGCAAACCACAAGCAATGACCCGTCAAATAGTTTAATGCTTGGAACCGACCAAACAAATTAGGTTTTTTGTGCATAATACGCATTAAACAAAAGCCCATTTGTTGACAATGACTCCGTCCTGTCGTATTAGGGAATATTTTCAAGACATAAACAGCTAATTACTAAAGGGACGTTTGGGACAATAAGAAGCTATTTTAAAAGTCTTTTTTTTGTTTGCATGAGATTATTTTTAAAAATTTTTTAAAAATAAACAAAATTACTGTTTATTTTTTAAATAAAAAAATATTGCTTAAAAAATAATTATCTAATAAAAAAATTTTTATAAATAAATATATTTTTAAAATATTTTATAAATTCTTTAAAAAATATTTTTATATGTTATTTTTAATAATTTTAGATACAAAAAAATACTCTCATTTTTACATCTAAATACAAAATTTATAATTTATTTAATAAAATTATTTTTACATAATTACATATAATTATCAAATACTTATTAGAACAAGCCTGTCTAAACTACCGACACTTTGATAATAAGACATGAAGCCAAGGCAGGATAATCTGCACAAGAAAGGTGAAAATGAAGCTTCAAACAACCGTCCTAATACCCAGTTGAATTCTTTTTGGTGTTAGACGAAGGCACATAAGAACTGAGCATATTATATTTTAAGCAGGGGCCAACAAAGTCAACAAAAGGCAGGCTTCCACGTCTTTGTCCAAGCTTAGCTGTTTCTGCCACTTAGTGACCATTAAACACTTCAAAGCAATCCCAACAAGTTTTTATTTTTTTTATAATTGGACTTTTCCGGTTTGTGGGTTTCCCAAAAGTGGTCCCCAAGGCCAAGAATGCATCCAAAAATCCCAACTAATTGAAAAATGGGTTCCCCCATCAAAACAAGGCAAAATTCCTGTTTTTGCTGTTTCCCCAAGCTCCAAACAGACCTATCTACAGTAGGCAATAAGGAGATGACAAGAATTAACCAAATTGACGTTGAAAGATAGCGAATTTCATAATTCAAACACCTGCCATCATTCTTACTGTTCATGTTTTTCATGTGCTTTTGGTGGATGGGGTTTGCCTTTAACAACGATAATGGTCCGCCTCGCCAACCCCCTCTATGCTCATTCCTATGTGACGGATGACTAAGCAAACACAGAATCTTTTCTCTTTTTCACCTTGGACATTTCTTAGTAACTTTTTTAGGCCAATTTGACGTTTCATACCCAACTGGGATGCAAAGAGAAGGAATACCAGAGTACTTCAAATACTTGATCGTTCTGTCAACCCTACACTGCTTTAACTTGGTTAGTGATGATTCTAGTACTAGAAATGAAATTACTTTGGAAGACCTATATTACCAGGAGAAGAATCCAACTGGAAATTTTGGCAAACAAACAACATTTATATGACTCTAGAACACAGGTATTACATACAAGTTCATAACAGGACGGAATCTGCTCCAGTTCATATTCAGAAATTAGAGCTACAACAGGAATTCATTTACTTAAACAAAATGATCAACCAGTCACTAGCCCTCATCTTCCCTCCTGTTATTGACGTCAAAAAGTTAAATGGGGTAAGCTTTGTATACGGTGGTGTAGGCCACCCCACAAATGAACCGAGTTCTGCTACTTGAAACTGCTGAAACTGGCGCCACCTTACAAAAGACATGGGGCAGAGAACAACAGGCAGTAGTCCCTGAACTTACAGAACTCTCAAATTGACCACCATAGATGTTATGACAGTAAGAAGTAATGCTACACAATTATATAACCACACACCACCAGTATGAAGTAGGGAAGAGCAAAAGGAGGACACAAAAAGAGAGAAAAAGAGAACCCAAGAGAAATGTCAAGCTTTTGTTATGTATGGCCTCCTGTAGGTAAGGTTAAGTAGTATATTAACAGTTAGAATTCACGAAGTTCTTTATCTCCTCCATTAGGCAATAAAAGTGATCATTATTTGGCAAGAAGTAGAAACCGATTGTAGCCTCCTTTAGGTAAAGAAGTTTGACATCTTGGCCAGAATTCTTAAGACCATCCGCATATGCCAATTGCCAATCTTGGAGTAGATCCAAACCGGCCACACAAACAAGACTTTTAGGAAACTTGAATCCTGCAAGGCTTTTGCCCCTGGGGCCAAATGGGTTACAAGCTGGATGATCTCTGTCCTCCCCTTCAGGGAGAAAAGCTCTCCAATACCAGTCACGGTCTTGCAATCTCACAAAGTACTTTCCATCCAGTCTCTTCTCCGACTCTGTTCTCTTTTCCCCACCAAACAATGGATGAAGAAGAATATTACCCAATACCTCAATATCTGCCTCAGCCGCCCTCTCGGCCACATGGTGAACAATATTACCACCAGAACTATCACCAGCCAGGTATACATAAACCTTCGAATCCTTTCCACTCTGAAGCCATGTTCTTGATTTCACCCACTTCAGTGCAGCCCAGCCATCTTCGTATGCACATGGATACCGATGTTCAGGTGATCGGCGATAATTCACAGAGACCACAACAGCCTTACAAATGTTCACAAGGCGGCGACAGAAGGTGTCATAGATAGCACTATTAGCAGAGGAATGAGAGAAACTTCCACCATGGAAGAAAATTATGACAGGGACAATCTTGGTGTTGTTCAAGGGCCTTTCAAGCTCTAAAATGCCCCACTGAGCCTCATTTTCAGGAGCTGGTTGATACACCCGATTAAAGAGGCCAGTGTTTCGATCAACATGGTCGAAAGAGAACACCCCATCAACCGGAATTGTATTGGCGGGGACCTTCCGATCAAGAAACTCTGCCAAGTCTCGGTTGAATGTTCCATCGGCACGTCTAAGTAGATTGTAGGCCAGCTTGAAATTGGAGATAAGTACCCAAGTATTGAGTGGAACAACACTCTACAAAATGAATGAGAGATGGAAGAAGTTAGAAACTTCATACTCAGTCTTTCAATATCACTAAGTACTCCCATAAACTGCAGATTAATCATACAAATCCCACCACTCAGAGACTAAGTCCTCGATAACATTAATTAGAGACACCGTTTGTAAAGAGGAATGAAAAATCAGAGCCGAAGAGGAAAACAAACGGGTGGGTGCCTAAATAAACCTCACAAATCTTAAAAAATGAAAGACGAAAAATTCAACTTGGCGCACCTAATCGAACTCTAATTTTCGACCTTACCAGAACAAGAAACCCGATGCCTACATGGAAGAAACAGAAAGTGCATGAAAAATCACACCAACCCATAAACCCCTATAGACTCATTATTAACAAACACCATGAAAAAACAAGTGCCAGTAACTCCGAGATTCCTCCTAAGAGTATCCAGTCTTTGCAATTGAAGTTAAAGATTAGAACTTTTCCCTCAATAAGACCCCGCATCGCATAATTAGAAGAGAAAATAAAAGCAAGCAATACAGCAATCCAACGTCAGCTTCAAAATCTTGCCAGATGAAAGTGAGGATGAATGATCAAATGAGGAGAAAAGTACCTTGGATTCATTGAGGTTGACTTCATTACTACCAGCCATGTCTCAGCTTCTCTCTTATTTCAATAGCAAAGATTTAAGTCGAAACCAAGAAGACGCTTAAGAGTCAACAGTGATCCTCACAGGAACCACCCTTTTATGCCGCCTCATAATATTAATTCGAAGATACGGATAAGATGATGGAAAAAGCCTTCAAGTGATGTGAAGAGAGGAACCAAAGAACTGATGATTGGCGTATCTCTCCCTCTCTCTCTTAGGCGGGTGCCTTTTGCACCGCTCCTGATTGGTTCCTCGATTAAAATCACTGAACAAGAAGAGACACTTGTTATCTGAAACAAAGGGTGTTGAGGGAGTTCAGAGAGCATAAAGATCACAGATATCAAAGAGAGAGAGAGAGAGGAGGGGGGCGGAGAGCGTGAGAGGTGAGAAGGATAAGAAGGATGCGTGCAAAGAGAAATGGACAGGGCAATAGAGAGAAGAGAAGAGGGAGAAGGTGAGAGTCAAACGCAAAGGAGCGACGAGGAGGGAGGGAGACGGGAGAGACGACAAAGCGGGCGGCCGAATTAAACTGTTGATGTGGGTCCCAAGCTTTCGTTTTTATTTTTGTAATTTCAGAATTTTCCCTGTTTTTGTTTTTTTGCTTGTGTATCGAGGGAGTGACAAATGAGTTGTGAGTTGTGAGTTGTGACTCGAGTTTGTTGGCGTACAGAAGTTTTGTGGATGGCTATTGGCAAGTTCGTTTTGGCCTTGTCCACAAAATGTGTAGACAACAAGTTTTCAAGAATACAAATGTTTGTCATAAATAGAGTAATGTTTCTAAGTCAAAAGCCCAAATTAAAAAATATTCGTAATATAATTGTCAAAACAATCTTCAACTTGTAAGAAACAAAATTTCTATATAAGAAGTTGCATATTGTATTAAAGAATTGCAATGAATATTAAATTGGTGCAGCTAACAAGAAATTTTAAAGAATAACGTGTGCCAATGTTCTCTTAAATTGCCATTATGCGAATTTACTTTTATGAAATTTGACCAAAAAGAAGATCCGACAATCCTATTCGGCTATTCCTATGGGTTTTTATTCTTAAGGACAATAATTTTGGTTTAACGAAATGGTATTGAAGATGCCCCTTTACCTTTTATCTAAAAGGTACATTTGCGTAGAGACAGTAGATCTGGAAGTAGTCAAAAACTGGCTCTGCCAATAGCCGTACTGGAAAGAGAAGGAAGGAAGGAGACAAAGAGTTTCCTGCGTGCGGCCGACGCCAAGGCACGTGGCGACAAAGGGTTCCGTCTCCACGCTTTGGCCAAACACTCCTTCTACGTGAATTCCCTATGCTACCCTCCTGCCTCCCACAATAACTCCAAAATGCCACTGAGTATGACACGTGTTTTGTCGAGTAGCAGATAGCGCGTGACGGCATGTTTTTTGTCAGAGCCTTGAGGGTTTTTGGTTCTTATTTTGATTTGTGTGTGTTCTTAAAGGCGAGGGGTTTTGAATTTTGTCGTATTCAGTGGAGCCGGTTCTATTGTATATCTCATCCTGGACTACGAACAAGTGGCGTACTTAAGGAAGCCTCAGGTGGGTCCCGTCTCTGAGGTCCTATTCTGAAACGAGTTTGATACGATGATCAAAGAAGCGTTTTTGGGTGGGTGGGGCCTGATCTGCGAGAGGCATTGACACGTGTCGTGTCGGCTCAGCTGTTGATTGATTAGATTTTTCTTGTGACGTTTGATGGAGGACAGAGCCTTTGGCTCCATCTAAAGTGTACGGTAAAGCGGTCTGGAGTCATGGATTTGGACCATTTGGCCATTGAGGGTCATATGGGAAATGGGTTTTGATTATTCCTTGTTTGCTTTTCTTTTTATTAATAGCAATCCTAAGATTCTTTTCCGACTCCATCGCCAAAAGAATGACATTTTCCCCCCCCCCCCCCCTTTTTCTTCGATTCTATCTTTTATGGTAGATGGTAGATGTATTGTAGTGAGCATTCTCATTTTCATTCTCAACTCATTCTCATTCTCATTCTCATCTATTTGCCCATGCCCAAAGGCTTGAGGGTATTCACGTAATATCATTTACTTTTTTCATTTTTTAGTAACTATAGTAAATGAGATGTTTAGGTCAGGTAAATGGTATGTTAGAGGGTGAGTAATGAGTTGAATAGAGGAAGAGAGAGAGAGGGGGAGGGGGCTAAGGCCTAAATTATACCAAACATGTTGCCGTGTTGCTTACAACTGCTTGTGTTGTGTGAATAACTTAAGCAGGTTTAATTTAAAATGTGTGAAATAGGTGTTGGGTCGTGGATGGATAAGGTTTTGGGTTTGGCCTTTTGTGCGTTAGGTCAACAACTAGGAACAGCTTTTGGCCTCAATGGAACTGTTCCTATTTCTGTCTAGATCTGTTCAATCAGATAGCGTTTCCATTTCCAGTCCCATTCCACAACCCCAAGTAACCAATCTTTTGGATTATCTCTCTCTCTTCCTCACCAGTTTTTTTGTCTTCCACGTTTCCCTTCCTTTAAACAATTGCCTGCTACCATTCTTCACTTTCCACTTTCCAGGATGATATCCATTCATTCATTCATTGGGCATCATGGTAACCACTAAGTAACTAGTCAAGCCAAGCCTCATTAACAATTAAATAATATGATGATTCCAGAAAGCGTTTGCCTTTAAGCCCACTAGGGTTACCTTCTTTCGTATAGGGTATAAATAAAGATAAGGGAAGCTGCTATGTACAGTGAATGTAAATGGTGTATGCAGAATCAATTCCCCACATGGGATGAATTATAATTATAAAACAAACACCCTCAGCCCTTCAGCCCTCACCCAACTTGGTACAATGTATTTGTGTTCGGTGTTCATGCTTATTCGTCTCCGCTTTTTGTTTTTTTGTTAAAAAACTTTTTTCGGAAAAAAGTGATTCCCAATGGGACTTAGTTGTGTGTTGTTTTGGTGGAGGAAGAATATGGGTGGTTAGATTGGTTTGTTTTTTTTAATATCTATTTTAAATAAAAATGTTAATTTAAAAAATATATATAAATATTTATTGTTTAGATAAAATTATATAGAAGTAATTTTATTAAAAAAATATATTTGTTGCATTAGATATAAAAATATAAAAATATTGTTGTGTAAATAAAATTATAAAATATTTTTTTATGTTGTGTTTAGATAAAAATATTTTATTACAAATTTTTAAATTTATTTTTTGTTAAACTTAAATTTAAAATTATAAAATTATTAAGAATTTTTATTTTTAATTTTATAAATATAAATTTAAAATTAAAAACATTATAATTCTAAGGAGAGGCATCGATGAAATTTGATAAATACTATAAGAGTATATTTATTTATTAATTATTATCTCTTTCTACCTAAAATTACTTTTTTTAAAACATAAAAGATTTGCTTATACTAAAAGTTGATTTCCAGCCTTTTTTTTTCTTAAAAAACGCTAAAAAAGGCATTACCTAAATATCAAATTTTATGCTCCCCCCCCCCCAAAAAAAAAAAGCTACATTTTATTCCCAAAAGCAGTACTTAAACGGTTGTGATTGGTATTTACATTTTTTCTAAAGTGCTTTTAAAAAAACTTAAAAAACTATTTTAAAAATTAATCTTTTTATTATTTTTAACTAAAAATCATTTCAAGTATAATAGAGAAAAATCTTTACAACAACATTACTATTTTTTTATATTTTTAATAAAAATTTTATAAAAATTTGTATTTTAAAATTATATTTATAAAAAATAAAAATAAAGATTCTTAATAATATATTTTATAATTATAATTTAATATTAAAAAACTAATTTTTAAAATTTATGATAAAATATATTTTTATTCAAATATAATATAAAAAATATTTATATATTATTTTTAATACTTTTATTTGTATAAAAATATTTTAATATTCAAACATAATAAATTTATTTTTTAATAAAATTATTTTTATATAATTAAATTTAAATATTAAATATATATATTTTTTTAAAATTAATATTTTTATTTAAAATATCTATTAAAAAATATCAATTCATCTAAACGTCCCTTTATCTCTTTTAATAATATTTTTATTAAAAGAAGAATTACGGTATCTCAGAAATATAATTATTTATTCAGTGGGCTATACTCATTTGGATTCTAGTTAATTGGTCCAATTTTCAGATGAAATGAAAAGCTGCCCCCACCTGTTCAATCTGTGCAACTCCCGTTGATGTCAAGCTGATGTAATTTGAGTGGCAGCCCAGACAGCACAGAGCCATGCTTTTGGCAAATCAGGCCTATGTGTTATAGGTCCTTCCCCCAATTTCATTCAAAAACACTTTCACACAACTAAACTATAGCCCTGAAAATTGGTTTCTCTGTAGAACGGATGAGGAATTGAGTATTTTAAGAGATGAATGAGGATGATGACAGCCATGATGATATGATTGAAGAATATAACAAAGAAGACCTTAGACCCTCATGGGCGATCGTGACATTGATGAGGATTTCTCCAGCTTGCATAAAATTGAACGAAGTTGGGCATTGTTGATTATAAAAATCACTTATTATTTATAGTTAAGTTGGTCCATCATCCAAATGATCCTGAATGTCAGTCAAAATATTGGATTCGCTCTTCACATGTTCCACCCCGAGAAGTTTCTTCGCAAACTCATACCACATTTTTTTTACCCATTTTTAATCAGTTATTGGATATGTGTATATTCAATAATGTACTCATACTCTATCTAATTAATTAATACTAGTGTTAATTATTAGATAAAAATATTTAATAATATTCTTAAGAACACATGTTATCACTATTTTGAATATTGAGAAATTGCCCTGTCCTTTGATATCTCATTATAATGGTTTTGTCAGCACTATCACTATGCGTATATAATGCTGACAAAACCACAGTTCTTTTTCCATACAAAAGAAAAAGTTCTTTTATATAACCCAAGTAGTATGGGCTTTGAAACATCATAGGCTGGATTTCACAGTTATACTAACAAAACTACAGAAGTATTGCTGGTTTTTCCTTTTTTTTTTGTTCTTTTGGGATCAGAGTGTATTGCTGATTCTGATTCTGATTCAGGTTGGTTTCATAATTCAGCCTTAAACTGGGTATACCAGTAGCTGGGATCCCCAAAAGCTGGAATGGGCCTGTCAAGTGAGGGCCCAAAGTGTGAAAATCGTCTTTTAAGCGTCTGGCAGTTGTTTGGTTGCTTAAACCAAACAACTCAATCATCTTCCAAAGACCAACTAAATTGTCCATTGGTTAGAAGAATAACAACAGTGTTGCCACTGTTTCTTCATTTAGAAAAGCTTCTTATGAATGCGAATGCGAATGCGAAGGCACAAACCTCTGGGCTAGCTTTCTGGTTAAACCATCTGCTGGGTGGCTTTTTTGAGTCTTGGATATCTTATTTTCTAGAGTTTTCCCCTTTATTTCTGGAACAACCTTGATCACGAACTAAACATCCATTGCAGAGAATCCTGAATAGAGAAAATTGCGGGTGCATGTGGGCTTTGATGCATTTAGGAATTTTGTTTTTTTATATATTTTATCTTTACACGCTTCTATATATATATATATCAGAGGAAAAAACAAGGAAAGCTCCAAATAACAGTAAAAAGCTCACAACCTATTTACACCTCTACCCTTGGTCAAAGGGTCAACATGACACATAACCAAGTAAAACCCACTAACACTCCCCCTCAAGATGGTGCAAAGATATCTCGAATGCCCATCTTAGCAAGTGAGTTATAAAAGATTTTACTTGAAACAGTCTTAGTCAGAATATCAGCCAGTTGGTCTTCAGACTTTACAAACGGAAATCGAATAATTTTGTCATCCAGATTCTGCTTAATAAAATGTCTATCCACCTCAATGTGTTTTGTGCGATCATGTTGTATCGGGTTGTGAGAGATAGCAATGGCTGCTTTGTTATCACAGAACAGACTCATCTCAGATGTAGGAGCCATGCCAATCTCAGTCAGAAGCCTTCTTAGCCATAAAAGTTCACACAACCCTTTCGTCATCCCTCTAAACTCAGCTTCAGCACTAGACAAAGATACCACCTTTTGTTTTTTGCTTCTCCATGTTACTAGGTTACCTCCCACAAAGGTAAAGTAGCCAGATGTGGATTTTCTGTCATCCACACTCCTTGCCCAATCTGCATTTGTATATCCCTCTACTAAACAATGATTATTTTTTGTGAACATTAATCCTTTTCCAGGAGAAGACTTAAGGTAGCGAAGAATACGTAACACTGCATCCATGTGTTCCTCACTCGGGTTATGCATATATTGACTCACAACACTGACAGCATAGGCAATGTCTGGACGGGTATGAGACAGGTAGATTAATTTGCCTACTAATCTTTGGTAAGTGTCTTTATTGGTTGGTACTTGATCTGCTTGTTGTCTGAGTTTATGGTTCTGGA
>JASKGM010000001.1:13847981-13864443 GCA_034509205.1 Ceratonia siliqua | reverse complement strand
AATTATTAGAATAATAATAAATAATATAATTATATAAATTAACTTATATTTAATATTTATTAATTATTATATATGAAGAAGCAAATAAAAAAAATAAACGATTATTTAAGGGTATTTTTATAAAAAATTTCAACATTCTTAGAAAAGTACATAAATCAAACATGAGAATAAAAAATTTTAGCTAACATTCTCATTAATGTTTAACGTTAACCAAACACATTTTATAACATTCCCATAAATCATAATTCTCAAAAAATATAATTTTTAAAAATAATAATTTATAAAAATAAAAAATATCATCTATATCAAACGCCCCAAAGTTCTTTGAGTGTATCTGTGTATGAGATTATGTACTATTTGGATAACCATCAGAAAGAGCGAGTATTGGGCAGTCTGAAAGTTTAGATGTTGGTTATTCGCTAGAAACAATGAACAAGATAAGTGGGGCCCAACCTCATACATCCGCACAACTCATTACCTGTTAATTGATTTTGACCTTTAATCAAGTAATTACAAGTTATCTGTTTTAAACAATGTCTTTTCTGGTAGTTGAACAATTTCACTTTTTTTTATCTCTTTTTTTCTTTCACAATTCACAAGCATGTGGAGATTTTTGTTTTGTTTTTTGTTTTTTGTTTTTTGTATATGAAGACAGAACACTGAATTATGAGACTTTATTTGATGTGAACTGAATTTATATTATGCAAATATTTTGAAAGCAAGACATAGTGATAATTAGAGGAATTTGTCCTTAGTTACTGCTCTGTAAAACTCGAGACCTATTTCTCTTCTTGATTACTAATTAACACTCTCTGTCTGTCTGTCAACGGCAAAAGCTATTCAGTTTTCATGTGTGATTGACTAATTGTAGTGGTAGCAATATTTGTTATTTTGTTTCTTCCCATGATTCTTATGATGACAGTCTTTTAGTCTTTTTTCTCATCTTTGTCATTCTCT
Source organism: Ceratonia siliqua (assembly GCA_034509205.1). Taxonomy (NCBI): domain Eukaryota; kingdom Viridiplantae; phylum Streptophyta; class Magnoliopsida; order Fabales; family Fabaceae; genus Ceratonia; species Ceratonia siliqua. The sequence continues at coordinate 13,863,486 of JASKGM010000001.1, read as the reverse complement.
TCCTTGTGCTCCTCTCTTTAACTATATATCAACACTACTTACTTTCTCTCAGTCCTCACTCACTTTTTGTATTTTCTCACGTTCCATCCGCTCAAAAAACTACTTCAAAATTAATGATTTCTTTTATTTGTCGATTCTATTGGAAAATTCCTTGCCATCATGGTAGAAAAAAGATGGGCAGGGGAAGGGGCCAGGGAATAGTCGGCTGTTGAATTTTGCTTGCCTCATTATATTCTTGTCTTATTTTTTGTCCCCAAAACTCACTCTCCCCACTGAGATTACATTCCCTTACATATACAATTCTACATCCAAATTATGACTAACTTTCCCTCAACGTTGATTATTAGAATAATAAAAACCCAGCAAGATAGATGCCTATGGATTATCATATTGGTTCTTGCCAGAGTGTTTGGTGTGGCTTGTCTCCAAATACCTACAATCAATCTGAGCCTATAAGGAATATCATATTGGGAACATTTTGTTTTGACATTTTAAATTCGTCGAAAGCTCATTAATTTTTAAGAAAATCATGTCACATTTCGAGGTGCTGTTTGAAAATGTAATAAGTATAAGGTGTTCAAAAGATATCATTTTCAAATGAGAAATTGTTGACCATATGGCTAGAACCCAAATTAACTCTGCCAAACCCCATTATGCTGTTTCTGGAGTCTTAACGTGAGACTGACTCATTGAGAATCAAATTTCCCAGAAACCATTTCTGGGAGAAGCAGGAAATGGGTTCGAGTTGAAAGTAACAATAAGATTTTGATATTATGAACTATAAAAATGGGCACTAATGAGAGCTGAATAGAAGAATCATCATATTATAAATTTCATAATGGTGCAAACGCGCAAAGCACAAGCAATGAGGCCAAAGTAAAATAGTTTAATGCTTAAAAAAGCAAGGTACCGACCAAACAAATGAAGGTTTTTGTCCATAATCCCGCAATAAAGAAAAGCCATTTGTTGACAATGACTCCCTTTCTGTCGTATTATGGAATATTTTCAAGACATAAACAGCTAATTTACTAAGGACAGTTCATAATAAGACATGGAGAAAAGCAGGATAATTTGCCCAAGAAAGGCAGAAATCAAGCTTTAAAGTCTTGATACCAAATTAAAATGCTTTTGGCAAAGAAAAATAGGCATATATTTTAAGCAAAGCGGACCAAGAAAGTCAATAAAAGACATGGTTCCATGTCTTTGTCCAAGCTTAGCTGTTACTACCACTACTTAGTGACCATTAAACACTTTAAAGCAATCCCAACAAGTTTAATTTTTTTTTAATTGTTCTTGGGTTTGTGGGTTCCCAAAAGTGGTCCCTAAGAATACATCCAAAAATCCCAACCACTAGAAAAATGGGGGGGAAAGCCAAATTCGTGTTTTTGCTGTTTTCCCAAGCTCCAAACAGACCTATCTAGAATAGGCAATGAGGAGATGACAAGAATTAATCAAATTGATGTTGAAAGATGGCGAAATCCATGATTCAAACTCCTGCCAATCATTCTTCCTGCGAAAGTTTTTCATTTCCTTTTGGTGGATGGGGTTTGGCTGTGGCCACCCCCCTTGTTCATTACTTTCTAACAGATTATTAAGCAAACCTAATATCTTTTTCTCTTTTCTAACATTGGTATCAGCTTTTTGAGGCGAATTTCACGTTTCGAACCTAACTGGGACGCCAGGAGAATGTGAACCAGATAATTATTCAAACACTATTTTTTCTACAATTATGCACTTCTGGACCATAGAACTGAAGAACAAATGCATACAAACAACACTTTTATAAGACTATAGAACACAGGTATAAGTATAACATACAAGTTCATAACAAGATGGGATTTGCTCCACTTTACATTAAGAAATTTGTGCTACGATAGGAATCCATTTACTTAAACAAAGTGATCAACCAAGCCTTATCCCCTATCTTCCCTCCTGTTATTGAGGTCAAGAAGTTAAAAGGGGGAAGCTTGGTTTGCGGTGGCTCAGCCAAACCCCATGAATGAACTGAGTTTGGTACTTCAAACTGCTGAAACTACCCTTGGGGAAAGACATTGGCCGACAACAAGCAGTAGCACCCGGAGTTTCAAGACTCTCAAATTGACCACCATAGATGTTATGACAGTAAGATGTAAAGCTACACAATTCTATAACTAAACACCACTACTATAAAGTAGGGAACAGAAAAGAGAAGATACAAAAATAGAACCCAAGTGAAATGTCAAGCTTTTGTTATACATGGCCTCCTGAAGGCAAGTTAAGTAGTATATTAACAGTCAGAATTCACGAAGTTCTTTATCTCCTCCATAAGGCAATAGAAATTATCATTATTAGGCAAGAAGTAGAACCCGATTGTGGCCTCTTTCAGGTAAAGAAGTCTGACGTCTTGACCAGAATTCTTGAGACCTTCCACATATGCCAATTGCCAATCTTGGACAAGATCCAAACCAGCCACACAAACAAGACTTTTAGGGAACTTGAGTCCTGCAAGGCTTTTACCCCTGGGGCCAAAAGGGTTACAAGCCGGGTGATCTCTATCCTCTCCTTCAGGGAGAAAAGCTCTCCAATACCAATCACGGTCTTGTAATCTCACAAAGTACTTACCATCCAATCTCTTCTCTGACTCTGTTCGCTCCTGCCCACCAAACAATGGATGAAGAAAAATATTACCTAATACCTCAATATCTTCCTCAGCTGCCTTCACCGCCACATGGTGAACAATATTACCGCCAGAACTATCCCCAGCCAAGTATACATGAACCTTGGAATCCTTTCCACTCTGAAGCCACGTTCTTGATTTAACCCACCTGAGTGCAGCCCAGCCATCATCATATGCACACGGATACCGATGTTCAGGAGATCGGCGGTAGTTTACAGAGACTACAACAGCCTTACAAACGTTCACAAGGCGGCGGCAGAGAGTGTCATAGATAGCACTATTTGCAGAGGAATGAGAGAAACTTCCACCATGGAAGAAAATTATGACGGGGACAATCTTGGCGGTGCTCAAGGGCTTTTCGAGCTCTATATTACCCCACTGAGCCTCATTTTCAGGAGCCGGTTGATAAACTCGATTAAAGAGGCCAGTGTTCCGATCAACATGGTCGAAAGAGAATACCCCATCAACTGGAATTGTATTGGCGGGGACCTTCCGGTCAAGGAACTCAGCCAACTCACGGTTGATTGTTCCATCTGCACGTCGAAGTAGATTGTAGGCCAGCTTGAAATTGGAGATAAGTACCCAAGTATTGAGTGGAACAACACACTACAAAATCCAACCAAGATTCAAGACATTAGAACGTTTTATCCATACGAACTCTGTCTTCTAAATCACTCGGTATTTCTATAAGCTGCAGGTTGACAATAAGAATCCCACTATTCAGAGACTTTTGCAGTCCTTAATGACCTCAACAGAGACATCCTTTGAATGTGAGGAGACACCAAGCTCCTCCTCTTTGTAAAAGCAGAAAATTATTAAGAAAGAGAGGTGAAAAATTGGTGCAGAAAACGGAAAACAAACGGGTGTGTGCCTAAATAAACCTCACAAATCTTGTAAAAAAAACAAAAAATATGAAAATTTTCAACTTGTCGCACCAAATGAAACTCGAATTTTCCAACTTACCAGAACAAGAAACCCAGGCCTACGTGGAAGAAATAGAAAGTACATGAAAAATCGAACCCACTCTTAAATTATATCATCTCATAGGTTAATTATTAAATAAAACCATGGAAAAAAGAATTCCCAGTGACTCAGACATGTCCCAAAGCATTATCAAGTCCTTGCAATTTAAGCTAAAAATTAAAACTTCTTTTCGTCAAACTTGTGATCATCAGGACCTCGCATCACGTAATTAGAAAGGAATAGAAAAGAAAGCAAGCAAGCAAGCTATAAACCAAACCAGAATCTCAGGTCTAAAAATTTTTCAGATGAGTGTAAGGAGGAGTGACCAAGATATGAGTAAGGTACCTTGGATTCATTGAGGTTGACTTCATTACTACCAGCCATGTCTCTTTCTCTCTCTTATCTCTATAGCAAGGTTCAAACAAAAACCCCAGAAGGCACCTAAAAACCAACAGTGATCCTAGCAGGAAACGCCCTTTTATGCCGTCTCATAATAATAATAATAATAATAATAATAACAATAATATAATAGTGATTTGAAGAAAATGAGAAGAGGAAGGGAAAAGGCTTGAAATGATGTGAGGAGAGGAACCAGAGTACCGATGGGTATCTCTCACTCTTTGGGTGGTGCCTTTTGTACCCCTTTTGATTGATACCTCGACTGAGGTCACTCGAAAAGAAGAGACACGAGTATCTGAAAGAAAGGGAACAAAAGGAGCTGAGAAAGATCACAGATATCTGAGAGTCGAGGGGGAGGAGTGGCGCAAGGTGTGAGAAGGTTAAGAAGGAGCAGCGCAGAGAGAAACGGACAGGGCAAGACACACAGAGAGAGAAAGAGAAGAGAAGAGAAGAGAAGAGAAGAGAGGGTCAAACGCAAAGGAACGACGGGGATGGACGGAGACGAGAGAGACGACAAAGCGGGCGGCCGAATTAAACTGTTCACGCGGGTCCCACCATTCCGTATTTATTTTCACAAATTATAATTTTTGTAAATAAATATTGGCGAAAATTTCACGGTTCCTTTTTCTCCTTTTGTTTGTTTCCTTTGTGTATTGAGTGAGAGTTGTGAGTTGGGAGTTGTGTACACAAGCTTTTGTTGATGGCTATTGACAAGTCCGTTTTGGCTTTGTTTACAAAATGTGTTGAGCAAATGTTTTCAGCATTTATGAGGAAATTAAAATAGAAATTTTAGGACTCTAGTATTTGTCATAATTAGAATAATATTTTCATTATTATGTCAAAAGATATTACCACTTTAATAAGACAACAATATATTCAGTCTCCACCGCCAAACTATCAAATAATAACCCCTTTTTTTTCACCTCAATTAAAAATAATCTTAATTTAATAACATTAATTTAAGGGTCAATTTAAGAGGAAGCAAAATAATTATATAAACAATTTTTTTACAAAAAAATCAAATAATGACTAGTTGCACACCATTAGAATTTTCCATAATTTAAGCTCAATGATTCAATTCATTTATGAAATTTGTTGAGATATTTGTTACTTTAGTTTGATCAGTTTTTATATTTAAAAATATAGATTTATTGAGTTTATTTAAAAAGACTAAGTCAAATTAAACTAAAATAATTAGTTTTCATATTTTTAATATTTTTATATTTAAGTATAATTAATTTAGATTATAATTAGTTAAGATTTTTATTTTTACAAAATATATAAAAAAGAATTTTTAATTTTTATAATTTAAAAAAATATTTAATCAAAAAAGTATATATAATAAATGTAATGATAAATAATCTTATAAATAAATAAAATTATATATCATAAAAATATACATAATCATTGGTTTTTTATTTAATTTAATTTAATTTAATTTTCACCTTAAATAAAACTAAATCAAATTAATTAAAATTATTTTTGATTATTTTTATAATTTAATTTAGTGTGATTTAATTGTATCAATTTTAAAGACGTCTAAAAATTTGACCAACAGGAAGATGAAACACTCTTAAAATGAACGAAGCCTTTTTCATGGGTGATAATAATTTTGTTTTAACGAAGTGAAGCTCCTTCATAGTTTCCCTCTAATGACCAAAAAGTAGATTTCCAAAGAGAGGTAGATCTGGAAGTAGTCAAAAACTTGCCCTGGCAATAGCCGTACCTAATGGAAAATCTTGGTGGAAAGAGGAGAGACAAGGAGAGTTTCCTGCGTGCGGCCGACGCCAAGGCACGTTGCGACAAAACCCTTCCTCCTTCCCTCTCCACACTTTTGCCAAAACGCACCCTCTGCGCCAATTCCCTATACTGCCCTCCTGGCTCCCACAATACCCCTAAAATGCCATTGACAGCGACACGTGATTTGTCCACTAGCGGGTAGCGCGTGACGGCATGTTTTTTGTCAGAGCCTGAAGGGCTTTATTTTTCGTTTTTATTTTGTTTTAAATAAGTTAAGGGGTTTTTGGATTTTGTCGTATTGAATGTAGCGGGTAGTGTAGGATGAATCACTTATGGTAGGCTACGGACAAGTGGCAGACTTGTGGAGGTCTGGCTGCTTCCGAAGGTGGGTCCCGCCTCCCAAGACTTATTCTAAAACGAGTTTGATACGATGATCAAGAACCCTTTCTGGGTGGGGCCCGGTTTGGAGACGCTCTGATCCGTCTGAGGGGGGCTTGTGTCGCTTGCCACGTGTCGTCCTGCTTCTTTTCTTGTTTTGTTTTTGTGGTCTGATTGATTGGATTTTTGTGGTGACATTGGACGGTGGGACCTACCGCTGCTGGTTTTTGTTTGGTGGAAAGGTCGGATGGTGCAAGAGTAAGAATAGTGTGACAAAACCAATGGCCATGGGGATTTGGGATATCCATCTGATTTCCAACAATCAACGCGAGAGATTAAAGGAATTTTCCCTAATCTATTACGGAGAATATACATATCATCATGAGTATCTTATTATTTAATAATATACAAAAAATAACGTTGATTTTTACACACTTATATTGGTGAAAGATGGGGAAGAGTTAAAGTAGTGGAACTCCCAAAACTCATCATTCAAGTCATTGATGACCGTACGTAAAAGGACTTTGAAATCATTTAAATTACATTTTTCTCTTACGCTTAGTTCATGTGGGACTAAGGTGGGGAGAGATTTTTTTCTTCTTCTCTTCTGTCTTTTAGCCTAAAGGAAATGGACACAAATAAATGTTAGAGACAGGTCAGATTGATAGTAACGTTGTTAGAGGTTCGAAGTTGTGAGAGGGATCCCAGAAGAGTTAAATAACTTTGGAGATATTTGAAAAGTATAAGAAAAGGTATGCAGTTTTGATTGATTAAAATAAAGCGGAAGATTTGGCAGTATATGATGTCTAATAGAGAAGGCGTGGCTAAGCAAATGGCACACGAAAGAATAGAAACACAATGCCGTGTTGTTTCTTGCTCTCTGCTTTCTTTTCCTCTTTTTGCTCTTTCAATAGCCCATTTGAATGTGTTGAGGGTAAGTAATTGCTTTATATTTTGTTCTCTCCTTCAAACAGCTTTTCCATTCATAACGTGCCACCCACACATATAGGGGTTTGGCCTTTTGTGATATTAGGTCAACAACTAGGATCAGCTTCTGGCCTTTTCTGCCCATTGCCCTCATTCCCCAACCAAATGCTAACTCTTTTAACTCTATATCTCTCTCTTTGGATTATCTCCATATCATCTATAAATTTAAATTAACTCTATCTTTGTTCCTTTCCTCCTAATTGTCCACTGGGAATTTATGTTCATGTTTTCTTACTAACCCCACTCCTTTTGTCTTTAACAAGTCTAAAACCAACCATTTGGTATATTAAAATGGTAATCTCACTTCCTTTATTTTATTTTTAACCATTTTTTATTTTTAGAATCCACACATTTTTATTTATTTATTTATTCTTCGAATCTAATTAAATGTAAATCATATAGTATATTAAAATTAGAATATTCATAGAAAGTGAAAATGTGTGATTGTAGTAGAATAGTCCAACACTTTTTCTGGGTCCAATTGGGGGAGGGGGGATTCATCATTGCGTGGTATCCATTTGAGACTATTAATGGATTATCAACAACATACACAAATGCTAATAAATAAAATAATTAATATTAAGTTCACTGGGGTTAGCTTTTTGATTGGGGAGGGGTATAGAGACAAAGGGATGCTGCTATTACCTATATCCTACATGCATTGAATGTTGTTATTATTAATTAATCCAAACAACCACCAAATTTTGGTACAATGCACTTGTGCCTATGCCCAGAATGCTTAATCTCAAAGATTCTTTCTTCCCTTCAAAACCACAAAGTTCACTCCATTATTCTTCCCTAACTATCATATTCTAAAATAAAATTAGGATTTTCTTAATATGTTAACTACTTGTAAATTAATATTTAAAAAATAAAATGACTTCATTAATGTATTTTAAGATATAATGTAATTTTATTTAAAGCAAAATGGTACAAATTCCAATGAGATGACATAAGAGTGAAAAAAGCTGGGCTAAAACTGTTCACTTTATTTAAGTGGCCTTGATGTCAAGGTGATGTAATTGCACTTGCTGTCATTAAGAGCATGGCAATCGGCGCAGATAGATGCAGTCAAGAATTTTTGAAGCTTTGCAAAACCAAACAAAACATACACAACCCTATTCCTATTCCTATTCCTATTCGTCCCACAGGATCTTCTTTATTAGCTTATTAGATTTGTTATGCAACTTTATAGTTTTCTCAACTATTTCAAAATAATATATAGTCAAATAAATCATAATGATAACAGTCTAGCTACTTATAATTCTTTTACCGACCTTTCTCATGCAAATTTTATACTTAAGTTGGTATTATTATATTTTTTAATTATGTAATGATAAGTTTATATCATAAAAAATGACACACACTCACATATGATGTTGGTTTATAAAATTAAGGATAACTTAATCCTCTAATTACAAGGAAACCCTATATAATTAATATTATCAAATTTAAATCAGGTATAATTAGTCGATCCATTATTGTAGAACTTGGGACAGGGTTAAAACCTTGATTTACGATATTTAAATTTAAGCAGATATATTCAAACTTAACCTTCTTCGAGTTGAACTTGACTCTTTTAATTAATTTTTTTAATTTTTTTTTAAATAATATATAAATATATTATAATATTTTGTTATTTTTTTTAGTTATACTCATTTATACCCGCTTAAATCTTAAAATCATATAAAATCGGGTTATGACCTTTAAATATAAACACTTTAAAGTCTAGTTTGACTATTTTTATTATATTCCGAGGAGAATTAAGGCTTGTTTTTTTACAGTGCTATGGGTTAGCTTTAAGAATTGTGCTATTTCTACAAAATTAAATTTACAGTTTTTAATTTCTTATGCTTTGTTTACCTGCAATGTTTTATTATAAAAATTTTATAATTTATATTATATTAAATCAATGATATAAATTAAAATGTAGGAGGATATGTAAATATAATAAGGCTAAAATACTTAAATTAATATAATGTTTAATTTTTATAATTTCATGTAATTGTTAATTTGTTCTTTAAAATTTAATTTTGATTAATTAAATTTTTATAATTTTTATTTTTATCAGTTTGGTCATTACTATTAAATTATCTATTAATATCATTAAATGAATGACTAAGGTGACAATTAAAATATTTACTAACAATCCTATGCTACAAAATTTGTACATCAACATAAAAACGACGCCGTTCTGTTCATCGTCGACGGTTCATTGTCCCCAATTTCAGTTTTTGGCTTGGTGATTCGATTTTCCTCATTGTCTGGGGGAACAATTGAACAAATCGTCGTTGGTAGTAAGAAGTTTGATTAGGGATCAAAACAAGAGGTATTTGTATGTGCACTAGCAGCAGGGACGAAAAGATAGAAGTCTCTAAATGATGCCTCATATGTCTCATCAATGGAGATTCCTTTTCTTACTCATCGTCCTTCTCCCCCCTCTTACAATTCCTGCAATTCTACAGCCCCTTCCCTAAACCAATAAGTATCCTTCCGGACCTAAATCATGACTTTCCATGTAAGCCACCCCATCACAATGCCCTATCCCTTCAGCAACACCTCCATCCCCATTTCAACCAAAGCTCAGTCCCTTCTCTCCTCAACCTCCCAGAAAAGATCCAACAACTCGCTAATAATGCTTTAGGCATCCCAAGACTTGGTATTCCCGCTTATGAGTGAAAATTATCCACACAAATAACATTACAGATCATAAAATATTATAGTAAAAGTAAAAAAGCAAGCCATCGTGGTTATGGTTTCGAGAAGAAAAGGATATAAAAATAAAAGCATTTTCAATTGGGTTATGACAGTTTAGTTGGGAAAGAAGAGTACAAATGAAGTTGTAGATCGACGGTGGACAATATGGAAAAAGAAGGCGGGTCATTTGTTTTCCAATGTGTGATGTGATGTGAAAATTTTGATTGATATATAAATATTATAATTATCATGTCAATTATTTATTTAATAATATTAACAAATTTAATGAAAGAGATCAAATTAATAATAATAAAAATTAAATTAATTAAATTTTTTTTTAAATTATAAGAATTAAATCTTATATTAACTTACAACAGTGTTTTATTATCAAAATTTTATAATTTATTATATTAAATCAATGATACAAATTTAAATGTAAGAGGAGATGTAAATACAATAAGGTCAAAATACTTTAACAAGATAGAATACACTATAGCTCTTTTTATGAAATGGGATTTTCTTTTTTTGGAGTTACATAGGAGGTCATGGAGTGGAAAATGAACACACAAAAACAAGAGATATAAATCAAATTCATTTGGTGCCATGTCAACTTTGAGCTCATTCACTATTAAATGGGAATTGTTGTTTACACATTGTAATAGGTTGAATAAAAAGATATACAAAATTTGAATTTTGTTCACAAAACTGAGTCTGTAAGTGATAACTTGATAAGGTACGAGTTTGATAGAAACGTTTGCTGTTAGCATGCGAATATTGGGACTACCTTTCTGGTAAAACAATCAGTTTAAGTAGCTTTTCACTACTCTGAATTAAGGGAAGCTTGTATCTCTTCTAGAGTTTTTCCCTTTGTTTCTGGAACCACCTTGATCACGAACGGTATAGCCATTGCACAGAATCCTGAATAGAGAAAAAAATGTACCTGAAAGCAAAAACCATGTTATTTTCTCTTTCTTTTGATTCCAAACCAAGAAGAAATCTAGTGACCCTATTCACCTGCAGGATTCCATTCCATCAAAAAATTGTAACTGTACGAAACAGCCCAAGCACCAAACCAAGGCACTAGGTTCACCAAACCTCCTGCTGCTCCCTTAATGTTGATGGGGAATATCTGAAGCAGTTGTATCTCTTTAAATGACATTGGTTTAGCCGTTTAAGTATTAAAGAAAAGGGCACGCCCAATGAAAATAAGGAAAGACCTCAGACATTATAACCCATGGAATAGCTTCCATTCCAATTGAGAATGAACCTATATAGATCTGATACATTATGTAAAGGATGATGAGAATACTTTGACATGGGACTCATAGTGTAAGTATGGGGGTACCGGGATAAGTATTTGTTACCAGTACTCCTGCAAGAACAAGTATTAGAACCCATCCTTGTAATAATCCGTGGTTCTGTGTCAAACAGATAGTGCATTAATTTACCCAAAGTAAGTTACATTTTAATTATGAGGAAAGAAAAAAACTACCAGGGGGAAAGGCTCAGGAGGTTTAGTTGACAATGGGGTTTGAGGGATAACTTTCATTTTTTTCATGCTATCAAAATGTGATAAAATCACCTTCATAAGGAAAGATGTTCCTGCAAGGAAGCATCCCAAGAATGTGCCAGTAGCAGATACCTGGAATACAAGTTTTTTCCCCTTTAATAAACAAGATTCCACATATTCACAAGTTTTTAGTAAGAAAGAACATCACGCACATGTTACACTTACCAGAAGAAGGGGTTTCCGTCCACAATTATCCATCAAGAAGGCACCAAATGCTGTTATAGGGATCTGCAATTAATTTGTTATAACCGCCTTGATTCGGATTGGTGTTGTCAAAAAGAAAAATACGACGAACAAAAGGGTGCTCAAACCTGAAGACAGGCAAAGGCTATAATTCCAAATTTGCCAGAAGTGAAACCTGAGAGGAGATTTGATGCAAGTTTAGTATCACACTGAAGTGCATGTGATAAACACCGAAGCGTTTAACAATTATAAAATCCGTGCCTGCTGAGACAAAAGTTTCACTTGCACAGAAACCAAATCCATTTGCCTCCAAACTGCTGAAGGAACATTAGTCCAACTCCAATTTGGGAATCAAAAGAAGTCCATGGAAAAAAGTTTTAATGGTTTGGTTACTTAGTCTTATATCATAAATACATGGTGCTTAGAGTGACAGCATGTAAGTATCTTTTTTTGAATAAATCTAGCATCCCAACTTTGGGCATGCACTGTAGAGTTTGTAGGTAGTCCTGCACAGCAACTAAACAAATAGTTCTTGCTTTCACGTATACCATCATTTAAACAACTTGTACTCCAGGAGTTGAAGAAAATACTTGAATTTCAGCTGCTTCATGGGAAACATCAACATCGTCTCCACGAAGCTTTCTTAATGTATCTTCGAACTCTTTTTTATGTCCAGCCTTGGCCTGAAAGTCACGGTTAATCAACCTTGTAATTTGTTCCTGCACTAATAGTATTTCTGGTTCTATATGACTACTTATCAGCCATCTAGGAGACTCTGGAATAAAAACGAGGTCCAGGAGCTGTACCAGACGGGATAATGCCTTAAAAAATGTCCACTCATTAGTTTATTTAAATTCTAAGCGGGAGAATATTGCTGTTATCACTGAATATTAGGATATACCAGTAAGGGCTAATGTTTACCATGTTACTACTGTCCCAAGTATGAAGGCAGTTGATGCGCCAAGTACAATAATTAGCTGCATAAAAGAAAATTGTTGACTGTTAAGTCCTTTATGGTCCAACACTACCCGTTTAGGTGGCTGAATTTTGTACCTGATTCAATGTACCTAGGCCACCTCGGAGATCTTTTGGTGCGATTTCAGCAATATATATAGGTACCTGTTTATATCAGGATTAACAATTTATAGAACAGAAAAAAAATGCCAAAAAAAAGAAGTTCTGTCATCGAAAACAAACCACAAAAGAGAGAACTCCAATGCCGTATCCTGTGAGGAACCTTCCAGCACTAAGTAATAAAGTCCCCTTGTGTCAAATAAACATGAAATTTCTTGGGTTATATAGCTACCAGCATAGATAGTATTGGTATTAAATATGAGATTCACTGTGTTTTTGGAAGAAAAACAAAGTCCCACACCTTAGAAAAGTATATTGCAAGCGAACCTGCAGAACTAAGAATAGCTGATATTCTCATTACCTGCTTGAGTTGAAATGTCATTGAGGTTGAAACTTTTGAAACTAAGTAAACTCAAATGTCAACTACAATCCCACTTGCTAGGGTCAGTTAAGAGTACAGTTAAAGTAATTTCAAATTCTCAGTTTCATATTTTCCTTACTCCTTTCCGGCCACATAAGTCCGCAATATGTCCACTTGTGACTGCACCGATCATGGCACCAACATTAACCAGTGAGCCAAATAATGAGTACTGCATATGAAATAGAACAGCATTATGTTTAAGGACTTTAATCGAGAGCAAAGTGAGTCGACCTAAGATGTGTGGCTGACTAAAAATAATGAATTAACAGTGTATAGCGGTAGCAGAATCAGTTCTGCATTGATTTGAACAGCAAAACGACTATTACTGAGTGTGAGTGATGATGCGGTCAATAAATATAATTTTAAGAAAAAAAGGTCAAAAGACAGAAGGAAAATGTAAGGATGCAGAAAATGATTCATTAGATAAATGATGGAGCAAGAATGGTTTGATTAAGGTTAAGCTTTGTGTTGCAACAAGCGGAAAGGTATCAAGTTAGTTTTACAGATGCACTGAATCAGGGAAGAAGAAAACAAAATGATAGAACAATTATTCCAAATTCCTTCTGCAACGGAAAGAGGAAAAACGATCCTGATAACACTATCAAAATACTTAGAGCTAAAAGAAATTGATTTTTTATTGGATATCATACATAATTATTACTTTATTAGATGAAAGAAAGATGCAATATTATTTTGCTTGATGGCAGTTTTCCTACCAAAAAGCAGCCAATATAGAGCATAAGCAGATGACCAAGCTCATTAAAATCTTACATGAGCAGCCTTTAACTAGTAAGAGTTAGTTGCAATATTTCAAACTCACCTCTGCTACAGATAAGTCAAGATCCTCTCTGATGGCAGACTGAACCGGTGCTGAATATCCCACCTAAACAGTGATCATATATGTGTAAGAATGATGTGTTCTTTTTGCCACGTGTAACCTATGGAACTGAGTAGTGTGGCTGGTAGTCATGTAAGATGTTGACTTATCCTTTTTGCCTATAGGAGTGCTCAGTAATTGTAGGTTGTAGCTGGTGGCTATGCTTGCGTGAGCTACCTCCTCATGTTTACTTTCTATATAGTCACTATTGTAATGCAAACCAGGGTATAAATGAAAAAGGATTACTTTTCTCTATCCCTCTCTTTCTCCCGTCTCTTCTCACTCTCTCTCGACTTCCCCTGTTCTTGCTTGTTCTTCTCGGCTTTTTTCTCATTCTTTCCTAGCTTCCCAAATTTATACACATCAAAGAGATTATGTTTGTTTACAATTTGGAACACATTTCACCCGATTAGATATCAATTAATTTATTGGTTTATTAATTTGTAGTATGAGTTTCATGTAGGACGTAGCGTAGCTGAAGAAGATAGCATGGAATAATAATTAGAAAGACTAGACGTACAACAGTTGTAAGGAGTTAGGTGATTTACACAGGAACCAAATTCATCTGAACCCAAAACTGCTATAAGAGTGCTGAGGAAAACAAATCCTAGAGATTCTTTCCTCCTAATCTTCCTCTTATGATAGGAGTCTTGGTCTTTGTTCTCTAGTTTCTTGATAAATGGTTCCCCTAACTCAGCTCTGGTTCTATTTTGCTCATTTTCCACATCATGGTTGATTGCCATAACTCAGAAGAAATGAAAAAACTTGGGACAACAAAAGCAAGGAACAGAACAAAGAATGGAGGAAGCTAAGAATCAGTTTGGTTTTCTCGACGTTCTCTGGCTGTTTGTGTATTTTACACTTTCTATAATGTGCTCTTGCCATAGAAAGAAAAATTCTGCAGATGAAACCAGAAGTATGGCGTCTCATATGTCCAAGTGGCAAATAAATATGTTAATTTCCTCTTTGGCAGTATACAACATCAATATCACAAACGACAAAATAAAGTTGGCCTTTGCTACAATAAAGTTGGCTAAGATTTGAACCAAAATTTTGTGGAATCAGAAGTATGGTCAAGATTTTATTCAAATTTAGTCGGTCCTGTGTAAGAGTTTGCAGAATCAAGTGACACTAACAGTTGTTCTGAATACATTGGCTAATGTATTTAGCACATATACACCATCCAATCAGCTGGCAGATAGTTGAATTAAGTATGAACCAAAATACCAATGGGTATTTTTTATGGCCACAATACTATAAATAACTGACGCATGGCTGCTGTATGAGTTCATTATATTTATAAAAAAATCTATGAAAGTAACAAGTTACAACCACCTCAGTTTTCTAATAAATCAATTAGTACACGCATAAACAGTTTTGTTTGTTGTTAATTGATTTGCACTGGGGATCAAAATGGGATGCCCTGTTTACAGAGGGCAATATATTCCATGGTAATTCACAAGAAGACAATTGGTGATTCGTCAATTTTTCTGTACCTCTGCCAGTTTTGGAAAAACGAAGCAAAAAAAGATATTCCGATCAAAATGGTTTTTGTTACTA
>JASKGM010000001.1:13837341-13847881 GCA_034509205.1 Ceratonia siliqua | reverse complement strand
AATTTCTTGACTCAGAAGTGCTTCAAGTTCAAAAACGCCATTGACAACTAATTCTAGCATTCTCGTCAGGGTCATACGCCTAAACCAACAAGCAAGCTACAAAAAACTTTAAATAAATCAATCTAATAAATAATTTTTTTTTGAAATAGTAATATTTGATAAAACAAACAGGCAAAGAGCCCACTCTGGCGCTCTTTGTTTTCTTCAATATTGATCTCTATCAGACTGAAGCTCAGATTAGTTTCCCTGAAGTGAACAACTCTCTTTAGCAAGAAGGGGTTACCATGGACAGACTGGTTAAGACAGAAGTGAAGGAAGTAGAGCTGATATTCCAGAAGGACAAAAAGGGCACCGCATCGTTCAAGCTTACCAACCTTATGCACGCCATGTCTGTAGCACTATCTCTAACTACCACGAACCCATCTGTGTTCTCCCTAAGTCGACCTTTCTCCATAATTCCACCGCTTTCTTCTTCATCATACACCCTCCTCCTTTCTCAGCCCTCTGATCAACCCCCTCTCGCTGCTCCTCTCGACGTCATCACCGTTAGAACCGCCGTGCTACCCACAGGTAAGGCCAATAAGGACGATCTCCACCGTTTGTTCTCTAAACCGGGACCCCACGTTTTCAGAGACGCCATTATACCCATATCCTTAGTGGGTCCCTATGTTGCCGAGTTTCTTATTTCTCACCATACCCAAATTCCAGAAAGTCGTTCCCTTTTCAAGAAAGCTATATCTGGGTGTTCTGCACCTCAGCTCACAACTTTGCTCAGATCCGCTAGTGAATGCGGGAATGCAAATTTTGTTACCGCTTTGATTGATGCTGGTGCAGATGCGAATTTCAAGGATTCAAATGGACAATCTCTCATGCCCTTGGCTATTCGAGCTGGGAATATCGATGTTCTGAAGGTTTTGATAGCCTCTGGTTGTAAAATGAATGACGCAGTCGATTTGCTTTTGCACGAAGCTGCAGCAGTGAACAGGGTCGATTTTATGAAGATTTTGTTTGAATCTTTCGGTTATATAGACGTAAATTCGGTAAACTTCGACGGTAGGACTCCGATTCATGTGGCGGCGCTTCATGGGCATGATCATGTGATTGAGTTTTGTCTTTCGGTTGGAGGGAACCCAAATGTTGTGGATAGTAATGAGTGGACTCCGCTCCATTGTGCTGCGTCAGAAGGTCATTTGAAGGCTGTTGAGTGTTTGCTAGAATGCTCCGAGGTGAAATATGCTGTGGATAAAGATGGGAAGACAGCGTTTTCGCTTGCAGTGGATAATGGCCACTCGCAGTTGCTTGATTTGCTTCACTGGGGGGATGTGTTGCTTCGAGCAGCAAGGGTGGACGATATTCATGGAATGAAGAGTTGCCTTGCAGAAGGGGCGATGGTGAATAGAAGGGATCAGCATGGTTGGACCCCTTTACACTGGGCTGCATTCAAAGGTCGAATCAAGGGCGTAAAACTCTTGCTTGAACATGGTGCTGAGGTTAATAGTGTTGATGATTCTGGGTATACTCCGCTACATTGTGCAGCTGAGGCGGGGCATTTGCAAGTTGCTCTGTTATTGATTGCTCGTGGCTCTCGAGCAAATCTTAAGAGCTTTAAAGGTGTTGCCCTTCTTAACTTGAATTATTTCGAAAAACATCTGCCTGTTGATTATCCTTTGTATCAAGAGCAATGAAGAGCATAAATGAAGGAGAAATCCTCTCTTCTCTCTCTCTTTTTCTTGTCTGCTTTCTGTATATAGTTCCTTAATTTCTATTTTCCTTTGTGGACGGTGGTTGATGAAATGGGAGAGATAAAGAGCAGGTTGTAATCTGCTCCCAATGAAGCTATACATCCAGTTCCATAGGCATGTTATTGCCTTTGTATCTTCACTTCAGCCTCATGTAGTCATGTATGTATGTAAGGAAGGGTAAGGATTAGTTTACAAGATTGTCACATGAATTGAAAATTTGTATAGCTTAATTTCTGCTGCTGCTTGTATTTACCTAGAGTCTTTATCCTCTTACGACATGGTCGAATTGGCATATTTACAAGTGTTTGACATTAAGATGTAGAATTTAGTAAACTGGTTGCATAGCTTCTTTAACTCACGAAATGAACTGGAACAAGAAGCTTCAACTTAATATCTCTGCCGTTATCTTGGGGTTGAAACTTGGACAGTGGGACCTTTAATCTCTCAGGACGCGTAATATTTCATACTGCGATACAAATGGAAGTAAACATCAATCTTGCTTGCTGATACTAGCATCATATCCCATGCAAATGATGGGAAATTGCACATTTTCTTCCCTTCTTGTTTATTCGACTGATGAATGATGTTGAAATGGCATATACATTATACAGGGGCAAATCTGAATGGAAGTGGGTCAAGGACAAATCACGGTTGGCTCCTTTACTTTATAAGTGGATGTTTATTTTACTTTCTCTGTCTCTTAAAAGAGATTATTTATAACAGCTACATAGAATAACTGCCCAGTCGATATCACATATCTTGAAGGGCATGCAGTAGTTAGTAGTTTGAAAAACTAAAAATAAAAGAGGTCGGAATTAGAGAAGATAAAACAAGGGTAAATTCAAGATGAGCAAGTCTATCCACTCACCCATATTTTGATCCTACGATAACTCGTAGCTCATGTGAACAAAGACATTGAATTGACGAAGAGAGGCATAGACATAACTCAGGATATTGCTTGTTATCTCAAACCAAATGGTAAATAGATTCCGGCTATGTCTCTATGTCTAACTTGTCTCCTTATCCATAGACTTTCAATAACATTTTTTTGATAAATTTCTTAATTGAATAGAGGTGCTACCTACCAATGCCCTGCCTCATTATTACATGATCTGAAGAAAGGGACAAATTAATATTTTATTCAAAAGCAAATATACATTTTTTGTTTATTAACTGTGTTTCAAATTCCATTTCCTTCCACGCCCCCATTGCAAGAAATCCTAACCCACCTACCTACTCAATCTTATTCTTAATGGTTCAAATCCTTTGTTTCTGGCGTGTCAACGAATTTAAATTGGGCTAGGAGGGTTAATGACCAAAAAAACAATTTCGTAATATTACTGGGCAATCTTTGGCAACCTCCAGATTGGATTACGAGGTTGTTTTCTCTTCTTCTTGATGAATTTCTTTGTGTTGAGAGATAATTTAATTATATAATTTTATTTTTTATTTTAAATTTTATATATAATTCTACTTAACTTAATTTTATTAAAAATATTATATTCAAATTTTTAAAAGAAATTAATATTATAAATTAGAATGATAAAATTATCTTTATTTAAAACATTAATTTACTCATTAAGAGGACGAATAGTTAGTAATATCATTTAATAAGACAATAAACAACAAATATTTTTAAATAAAGATAATTTTAGAACAATTTTTTTTTCAAATTCTTAAAACAAAAAAAAAATTCAATTAATGTTATTTTTAACACAGAAAAAAAGAAATTTTTTAAATAATTATATTTAAAAAAAGAATTTTCAACTGATATTTTTAAAACAAAAAAATATTTTTCAAGTAATAATATTTAACAAAATAAAAAATAAATTTTTTAAGAAATTATATTTTTAAAATTAAAATAAAATAATAAAAGAAAAATATATTTTAATCATATTATATAATAATATTTTAATTATATATATAAAAAAATTTATTTGAATAAAAGATAACAATAAATTTAATATCAATTAAAAAATTAAATTAAATTATAATTTATTTTTAATTTATAACAAAAATTGAATAAATTTTTAAAATAAAAAGAAAGGTTGTATAGTTAAGGGTGAATAATTTTTGTCAATCTTTTAACTCTATTCTGGTATTAATTTTAATTTTTAAAAGAAGAAAAGAAATAAAAACGAAAAAAAAGAGGGAGACGATTTACTTAAAAACTCACGTCCTTAAACTCTATTAATTTGTGTTAGAAAATTTTGTTAATAATACTCCATCAATTTTAAATTATATGTCGTTTTATATTATTAATGAAGTATTAATTATTATTTTTTTAATAATATTCTTATTTATTGTTATCTTTAATAAAGTAATAATAAGAATTTAAATTGACTTTAATAAGGGTAATTTAGTTAAATATAATTTTTTTTATTAGAATTAAAATTATTTAATAATTACTTTAATTTTTATACCATTATCTTAAACGATAAATAATTTAAAACGGAAAGAGTATTAATTAATGTTATTGTATAAGAATATTAATTTAAAATTATTTTTAATCTTAAATATTAGTTAATTTTAATATTAAAATATTATTAATTTTAACATTAAATATTAATTACTTTTAATATTAAAAAATTAAAAATACGATTTCTTGTAATTTTAAAAAAATACGAAAGCAAAACTTAATCAAGGATCATTTCTGACTTATTTAAATAAGGTTTTTATTACTTGGGAGTCGAATTCAAATAAAAAAAGAAAAGAAAAGAGCAGAATCTACGGGAGCAAAACGACGGTTTCATGATGAACTTGTGAACTCTACAAACAGCTGAAAATTTGTTTCCCGCTTCGGAGCGCAAATTCAAGACTCAAAAAATCAATTTTCTGCCACGCTGGGGATCCGCGAGAACCCTCATTTATCGAATCAGGGACAAGCTTAGGCCTACATAAATATAAGCCAAGCCCGGATTCTGCAAATAGCCATAATCCCGAGAAGTTCTTCGTTCCCGCCTCAATACAAAAATTTTCTGCAAATTCAAATTTTTAGAGTTCACCATGAGTTCCGAGCCTACAGCTACAACCATCAAGGGTGGCAGAGGCAAATCCAAGGCTTCCAAATCCGTCTCTAGGTCTCAGAAGGCTGGCCTTCAATTCCCTGTTGGCCGTGTTGCTCGCTATCTCAAAGTCGGCCGCTATGCTAAGCGCGTTGGCTCTGGATCCCCTGTTTACCTCTCTGCTGTTCTTGAGTATCTTGCCGCCGAGGTTCGTGGTTCTTGACATTTACATCTCTTATTTACTGAGATGATAATATTGTCTCATTTTGAATTATTACTGGTTGTTAAAAATAATTGTACTTTGATGGGCGTAGGTTTTGGAACTGGCTGGTAATGCTGCGAGGGATAATAAGAAGACGAGGATTATACCCAGGCACATTCAACTTGCTGTGAGAAACGACGAGGAATTAAGCAAGCTGTTGGGGTCTGTGACCATTGTAAATGGTGGGGTGCTGCCAAATATCCACCCGAATTTGTTACCCAAAAAGACTGGAAAGGGAAAAGCCGAGATCGGGTCTGCTAGTCAGGAATTTTAGATATAATGCACGGCTTCACAATGTATATGTGAAAATCGAAGTGACTATTATCTTTTTCTTTTTTGATCGGAAAATTATGGCGTAATGACGCTAGAGTTAGATATTGTAAAGCCATATTTTCTTTGTGTGAAAAGTGATTAGATTTGAGAATCCATTTTGTAGCCGAAATAAACATGTTAGTTTTGTTAGCATAACCATTCTTGTCACCTTTAGGGAAAAACAGATAGTCATGAACAGAGTGCTCCTCCATGAATTGCAAGAGGAAAAGAAGCCAGATTGTGTGAAACCCTTGAGCGCATGTAGAGGTAACGTCCGGGTCTGGCGAGGGAAGAGGAAATAAAATCAATAATTGAACAACATTGAAATGGTGAGTTATGGGGGTTTAAAATCTAATTACTGATGCGTCAAATATCAATGATAAATTTGAAGTCTATTTAAATTTTGAAAATCTGAATCCATTTTAAATTGGTTAGTTAAAAAAGTTTCAATGTTTTGAATTGGTTTGAATGGAGATGAAATTAGATTGGTTTCAAATTCATCATATTGTCAGATCCACAACAATTATATTTGAACAAGCGGTCCCATCTAAAATATCTTATGGTTCAAATGTTGTATTTTCGTTTAAAATAATTTTCGAATTTTATTGGAGTTTATTATTATTATTTAGCCTCAATAGATTTGGAATTAAAGTTGGGTTAAATATATAACCTTATTTATTTGGCAAAGAATATTTGCTGCAAGAAAATGAAATCATGAATTATAATATTTACATCACCATCTTTCTATTTTCTATTTCCATTAATAATGGAAGGAAAATTAAATTATTTAATTTCTACCTACATGTTATTTTCCTTTTCTATTGTTTTTGGTAAGAAAATTGTCCCTTTTTGTTAAAAAAAATTGAAAGGCGATTTTTGCATCCATGGATCATATATTCTAAATTTCTAATCCTATTTTATTGGGCTATAGAAAGTTAGAAACGGAGCCCATGAGGTTGCGGTTCCATGCTGGCAATCCGTACCAAAGGCCGGGACCAATAAAACCGAGCCATATGTTTCACAGGTCTCCAGCAATTGACACCCTCTTCTTCTCTTCGCCCTCTCATGCTCAAATTCTTGAGCGCAGAGCCGAGGTGGAAGGCAAAACGCTTCAGCCAAACCCGACGGTACCTTTAATCTCTGATTGCTAAACCCTAAAGTTAGTCATTTCCAAAACCATCCACGCGACAATGAGTTCGGCAGGATCAACCAAAGGTGGTAGGGGTAAGCCCAAATCCTCTAAATCCGTTTCTAGGTCTCAGAAGGCTGGTCTTCAATTCCCCGTTGGTCGTATCGCCCGCTTTCTCAAAGCCGGAAAGTATGCCGAACGCGTTGGTGCCGGTGCTCCCGTCTATCTTTCTGCTGTATTGGAATATCTTGCTGCTGAGGTCAGTCTCTAATTTCGATTCTTTGTGCGATCTTCCACTATTTGTGTGTTTTCAACTATTTTTCGACCTCTATACTCGTGTTTTTGGTTCTTGTAAACAAGAAAGTATTGGGGTTGCATTGATCCGTCCAACGCAATAGTTTGGTTCTGTTTGTTGCAGTTTCGTGTGAATTTGATCCAGAGTCGACGTTCTATTGCTTCACTTTGTTTTTGATAGAAACGATTTTGGCTGATGAAAAAGTATAAGCTTTTTCGGTAAATTTGATATGGGGAATCAGGGAGTTAATCAGGGAAGTAATTTTTTATTTGCGAAAGTGGATTTGATTCCCTGGTGTTGACTGGTGGTAATTTAGGGAGCGGGGTTTCTGTTACATCCGTTGGATACAAATGCAAAGTCAGATCATGTGATACTAGCTTGAAATTGGCCATCTTATTGTTCTGCCTCTTTTACAATTAACTTTGGCCTTATATGTGTTTGTCACTTAACTGAAGAAACTGGTTTGGTTCTGGGCTTCCAGTTTCCTTGGCTTTCTATGTAGAGAAATTCAACGGTACCAAGATGGAGAAATCATCTTCATGATGGTTTTGTAAGTTGGGGCACTTGCTATTGTCACCAAACTTTCTTCAATCATCTCTTGATATATCTATTTTTTTATCTTTGATGAGAGGTTTTTCTTGTCAATCTCACTGTTGAATGGTGTAGCTTATTTCATTTATTTGTTTTATGTGCTGTTGTTTTATAGGTTCTTGAGCTTGCTGGCAATGCTGCTAGAGATAACAAGAAGAATCGCATTGTTCCAAGGCATATACAGCTTGCTGTACGTAACGATGAGGAGTTGAGCAAGCTCCTAGGCAGTGTCACTATTGCCAATGGTGGTGTTTTGCCAAATATCCATCAAAATCTACTGCCAAAGAAGACGGGGAAGGGAAAGGGCGAGATTGGATCGGCATCCCAAGAATTCTAAGATTTCCACCTCCCCGGAGTTGATTTTGAGAGTTACAGCATGTCATGATGGGATCTATTTGGTTACATTTCCTTTTGTGGTTCATTTGATCCCTGTAAAAACATAAATTTGAGTTTTGACAGTGGAGTTCAGTAAAAAAAAAAAAAAGGGTAATAATATGATATTCAGCATCTTGTGTGGCTTGTTTTCAGTCATAATTCCTTGTTCTCAGTGGAATGATATACACATCTTTTAAGACAAAACAAGTTTTGGAGACATTGGGAATTTTTCTTATTCTAATTGGTTGATCATATTGTGAAGAATGATAGTGATTGTGTTGAAACGTATAGAATTGCGGTGGAAATATTTGTTCTGCATTCATTCTTTCCATGTTCTTTACATTATTTTGAGTCTGAGGATTTATCTTAAGACTATTGATACTTGAAGTCGCAATGACTCTGGTGCTTGTTATATTTCCAAGTGCTTCAGCTTTAAGTTGCAAGTTAGAGTTGCGATTGTGCAGTTGTTTAATCAGGGAAAACCTTGCTTAGCTGGTGTTTTGACGCCACCACATCTGAACTTCTACCAGTGTCCTTAATATAAGAATTCTCTTAATAAGTGCTACCGGAGTAATGAACGGGGTCAGCCCATTCATTTGTCGTGCTTTCTTATCCATGAGCAATTTATAAAAATTGAAAAAATAAAAAATTTCTCTTTAGTTAGAAAAACCGAGCATTAAATTTTGTATCTATATTTATTTGACAGTTTATAATTTTGTTAATTAAATAAGTTATGGATATATTTGAATATTAAAAAAATTCTCTTATTTAGATAAAAAAGAAAGTAAAAGAGGTAAGAAAATATGAATGTTGATCTTTCAAAGTTTTTATTTTTTCAGCTTATAATACATATAGGCAATGTTTAATAAATGAATATCTTACTTTAAATCCTTAAAAATTTATTTAATGATATATGAAGGTAAAATGTATGAATATTTTAAAATTTTTTAAATCTATGTAGATTCTTACTTTTTAATAATTTCATCCTTAAAAAAAGATTAAAATCACTACTTATGTACAACCCCAAAAAAAATCACTATTTAAGAAACAAGGACTAAGCAAAAATAGCGGCGAGCCTGTCTAGTTTCTGAGGATGCAGGCAGAAATTTGTCAAACTGGTTGTTTGCAATTTTTTTCTTCATAAAGATTAGGTTATGTAAAAGCATGTTGTCTGTAATTCTATTGTTGGGGATGTAGCTCAAATGGTAGAGCGCTCGCTTTGCATGCGAGAGGTACAGGGTTCGATCCCCTGCATCTCCAATTTTGAAGCTTTTGCCTTCTCGTGTCTTCTACAAACTGCTAGTCTTATCCAGGGTCTATGCGACTTCCTCCTCAACTGACTACGGTCTTCCCTCCCTTTTTGTTTAGCGTCAAGACAAACTTAGTCTCGCATTGAAAATCCAAACAATGTCGGTTCCTCTCTTCAACCTGGCTCCTAATCTCATAGTTTCAAGACTCTGCTTGGGTTGGACCTCATTCACCATTTACGCTATTTCTTCTCCTTCTTTATTCTTTTTTGGAAAAATTCAGCTGAACCCTGTTCCAATTCTCCCAGGAACCATGACTTTTGGGGAGCAGAACACATTGCCTCAGTCATTTCGCCTTCTTGATGAGGCATTCGATGCCGGCATCAACTTCTTTGACTCAGCAGAAATGTATCCGGTTCCTCAGCGTACTGTGACTCAGGGGAGAAGCGAGGAGTATCTTGGCCGTTGGATTCGCAATAGGAAAATCCCACGGGATCGTGTCGTAATAGCGACAAAGGTCGTGAGTATTAACATGCTTTAAATAGAATCGTTTTTGGTTTATAATTACCCTCATACTCATCGCAGCCGCAAAGAGGACTGGGAATAAGGCTAACATGTACATGGACTGAAAGCTGCATTTTTATTGAGTAAATAGGCTGGGTTTGGGAAGGCATTACTTTTTTGTTAGTACACCAGCCTATTATAACTCATAGGCCCTGATTTTAGGCTACAGTTGGGACAGCAACAGCAGCATTCAGTATGCATAAGGTTGAACCCAGTGGTTGCTTTGACCCTTCCATTCAACCGGAATCTCATCCAAGTTTAAGAAACTAGTGCAAAGAAATTCCTAGTTAATCCTTGGTAAACAATCCATCTTTCAATGCCGTGGCATTTTGTCTACTTGTATGAAGATTGCCTACCTCTATTGTAATAGAGATGCAATTGTAACAGATTTATAGGGATATTCTTCTGGAGTTCTGTTTTAAGCACCATGTAATTTTTTTTCCTTCTACTTCCAGTGGTTGGGGCTAAATCCTGTTATATACCCAGTCCCCAGATTAGGAGGGGGGCAGGGGGGGTACCTTCGTCTCAAGAAATGTTTGTTAATCTTAATTGCATGATATAATCGGATGAAGTTCTTATGTTTAACTGAAATTCTTCCATTGGCATAAGTTCCTGTCGTGTGACTACTTTATGAACTTTGTTCAGGTTACTGGACCATCTGGGCAGATGACTTGGATTAGAGGTGGCCCAAAGCGTTTGAATGCCAGCAATATCATTGAAGCCATAGACAATAGGTTGAATGCTCATGTTGATAGTCTTTACTTGGTGAACTCATTTTCTTGCTTTGTCTAGAAACTAGAACTAGTATGTTTATTCATACTTGATATCATCTTCTAATAATTGGATGGTATGTGGAGTGAAGTTGATGCTGTTTGTGGGAACAATCTCAATGACTATTAAGATTAGAGCGCAGGAGGACAAGGAATCCTATTAGAAACTGTCTTTAATACAGCAAAATAAATGAAACAAAAAGTAAATTATTATCTCAAAAGACTGAAAGAGCTCTTCAATTCTTCTG
>JASKGM010000001.1:13826913-13837241 GCA_034509205.1 Ceratonia siliqua | reverse complement strand
GATTGGAATAGATATATTATTATATGAACTTTACATGCTTAAGAATACTCTGTCAACTATCATATTTCTGATGGCTTTAATACAGCAAAATAAATGAAACAAAAAGTAAATTATTATCTCAAAAGACTGAAAGAGCTCTTCAATTCTTCTGCAAGTCCTTTAAAGAAACCGCCCTCCAAAAAATTCAGGAGCTTCAATTGTATTAACCTATAAGGAAAATAATAATCAAAACAATAGTAACCAAATTTTAGATTTAAAGCGATGCCTCAGAATATGCAATCACACACACTGACATATAGATAGGGGGTGCTAATTCTGATTGGAATAGATATATTATTATATGAACTTTACATGCTTAAGAATACTCTGTCAACTATCATATTTCTGATGGCTTGCTTATTGAATTTTTGCAGTTTGTTGCGGATGCAAATGGACCATATTGATCTTTATCAAATTCATTGGCCTGATCGGTTTGTATGTGGATGTGAACTTAAAGTTTTTGGACTGTAGTTCACATTGATTTTTGAATATTACGTGTTGGCCTTTTTTTTTCCTCTTCATATTTTTCCCCACATGTGCACATACATATGTAGATAATTTAGTAGATCTGAACCTTTGAAGTTTTATGCCAATGCTTGTAGCTATGTTCCAATGTTTGGAGAAATTGAGTATGACCCGAACCGACAATATGCTGCAGTTAGTATAGATGAACAACTTGAAGCTCTAAGCAGAGCTGTGAATGCTGGGAAGGTAAGTTATAATGTCAAACAGTTTCACTTGTCAATCTTTCAATGATATAGCATTTCTGAGTATGAAAAGGAGAACTTTTTTATGCAGATCAGATACATTGGTCTTAGTAATGAAACACCATATGGTGTTATGAAGTTTATTCAGGTTGCTGAAAAATTTACTTGCTATCCAAAGATAGTATCTTTGCAGGTTTTGTCACTTGCTACTGTGCAACTAATACCATTATTTTTTGTTTTATTCCTATCATGGCACTCTTGTCCTCAACCCACCAATTCCCTTCGTGCAAGTTTACTCTTGAGGCTAATTTGCCTCTCTTTAATGACAGAATTCATATAGCCTGCTATGCCGAACTTTTGATTCTGCAATGGCTGAATGCTGCCATCATGAGAGGTATTCAATATTAATTACAATGTGAGTTGGTTGCACCTTGATTTAACTATGAATAAAATGATAGGAAAGTCCTTCCTTAAAAATGGATATCTCCTTTTAAAATATATTCTGAGAGGTTATAATTTAACAGGTTGATATTATAAAATGTCTAGCATATTACCAACAGAAGTATTCTTTGGTGCACAAATTGGAAAAGCATGAAAACTATTTATTTATGGTTTAAAAATTAGCAATCAGATATATATCCATTGAAGTTTGGATCATCTTTAGTAAAAGCAGAATAGTGAAGTCCATTTTCATTGTAAGTAGAAGCAAAGACTGCTTAGTACATGAAAATGTCACTCTGAATTCTATAACATTTACAATATGATCAGTTAAACAAAGGCACTTTCCTGCAGTTTGCTCATTTTTAGTAAAAGTCTCACTGTTATATAATGGTATTTCAGAATCAGCTTGCTGGCCTATAGTCCCCTGGCAATGGGTATACTTTCAGGGAAATATTTTTCCCCTGATGGTGGTCCAGCAGATGCTCGGTTAAATCTTTTTAAAGGTCAATTGACATATTGTTTATTACAAATATTTTGGTTTGTACAAAAAATCAAAAAAGAAGAAGAAGAAGAAGAAAGAAAGAAAGAAAGAAAAAGATCTGTCAAAAGAATGTATTAGTTAATCTGGCTGTTGCTATTGTTGTCATTCACAGGTAAATATTCTGAAGGAGAATCCAGATATAACCTTTCTGATAACGTTATAAAGGCAGCCACCAGGGTAACCAGATTCTCCTCAACATTGATGCAATGTTAATATTTTGACAAGCATGTTGGAATTTAACATGCTGCTCAGCAGCTAAAAGAGTATGTTTTAACAACATAATGTGATTTGAGTGAGGAAAATCATTTTATTTCAACTGAAACTCTTAGAACTTGAACATGCACAATAGTGTAGTAGTGCTTCCTATCATGGGAAATTTCAGTGAGAAAATGTGTGCTCTCCTTATTTTTGCATGTTGCTTGTACATATCAAATTAATGGTTGTCTACGTTTTCGTTGGTTTAAGAACATCTGTTGTTTGTTTTGTTTCAATTGTTATTGACAATATCAAGTACACGAAAGGACTTTTGTCATGCTAGTATTTTGACTTCCAGTTTTTTATCATTACTTACTGATTTATCTAAGATGTGAATGTTGAAAGAGGAATTCATGGCCAACCATAATTACTTGGCATCTCTTGTACCTTGTTATTTTCTCATTTGACTATTGTAATATCCCTATCTTTTCCTCTCTGCAGGAATACCTCAATATTGCAATAGAATTTGGTGTCCATCCCGTTTCTCTTTCAATTGGTTTGATAATATCTCCATATATCTCCTTTATCTGTGCAATTTTATTTTATTTTAATTTTTTGAGTGAGTAGGGAGGGTTATTGTTTGTGTGTGATAATTATAGCTCAGTTAATTACACAATCCAAAACGCACCCGATCCTAAATCAGGTGCTGGGCTGTAATTGATTTTTTTCCATGGTTTTGCGAGATGCTGTTAATAATACCTCTAATTGGTCATTATTTGCATTTTCCAGTGCCATTGTTTTTTTAGTCCTCATGCATATGTTCTTAGATAAACAAATTTGTGGGCAACCAGTAGGTATGCTTATGTAATTAAGGAAGTCTGTCAATAGTGAAAGAAGTTCAGTGAACGGGAATAATTCGTGCCTCAAAAGACAGCTCTATTTTATAGTGAGTTTGATGCCATCATGTTAAAAGGATACCAAAAGAAAATTTGGTGCTAGTATCTCAGATTTTCTGAAGCCAGTTATTGATGCTATATCCGAAGTGTAATATAGTTAAGGGTCCTGCAGGGATGCATGTGATTGAAATATAACTAATTTCCAAATTGCAATTAGCCCATGCTTCCTTTATTTTGAAAATTCCATTGCACATGCTATTATTGATTGTAGTCCACTGGTCCTTCCCTTAGAGGCTGCTGATAATTTGTTTTGTTGATATACTTTGTACGTATTAGATTTGTTATTTTATTGTATCTTTATTTTTCCTTACTGTCTTTTTGTTTTGGGCAGCCTTTGTTTTGAGACATCCCCTCGTTGCTAGTGCTGTTTTTGGGGCTACAAAGTCATGGCAGCTCCAAGAGGCTCTGAACGCATGCAAGATCGAGCTCACATCTGAAGTTATCGAAGAAATTAACAATATTCATTCTAGGTTTCCTAATCCATGTCCCTGATGAATACATATATATTTTTGAGTTCGACCTGTCTGGAACTTCTTCTCTGTTTTTCAGGGATTGGTATTTTTTTTTGGGTAAAAGGGATTGATAGTTTTTAGGATAAATTACTTTTATCTTTTTTATATCCTTTTTGAGTTCTTGTATTTAAAATGATATTCAATTCTTTTATAAAAATATGAATATGTTAATTTACCTTTAACACCAATCTGATCAAATAAAAAAGAACAGTAAATTGTAAATTCACACCTAGAAATAAAATATCATCAAATATTATATTATTAAATTTAAGAGAAATAAAAAAATTATTTAATAATAGTGGTAGTTATGAGCCAACGAAAAGAATCGTCACGATGCTGAGAATTTCTTGCATTTCAAAAATAAAAAACAGGTACTAAGATAGCCTGCTATTCACTTTTTTATTGGAAAAATGAAAAGATTGTTTTTTTGTTGGTATTGTACTGCACCACTGCTAAAGATTTCTTTCGTTTTTATTGTCTCTATTTTAGGCTGTCCAATTAAGAAATCCAGCTAGTTTCGTTATTAAGACACTCCCTCAAAAACATGTGAGGAACGCTCAATTTTCCCACAGTCTTTCATATCATGAAAACCACGATAACTCCCAGTTAATAGAACAATGTTTTGTTTTGTTGGGCGTTGGCCAATATGATAGAGGGGGAACAACTACGCCAGCCTTAAAGAGTCCAGATCTTTGTCGTTATTTCCTAAATTCCAGTTGAAAATGGTAAATGAGTTGATTATTGTTTTGTTTATTATACTCATTTTATTATAATTGCAATTCTATTTCATATGCATTCCATGTGGCAAATATAAAAAACAAACATAATAAAAAATATTGACGAAGAAGTAATTTTGACTTTAGTTTTTGAAGTTAATTTTTTTTTAAATATATATATTATGTCAAATGCAGTTTTGACTGTCGAGTTTTACTTTATTTGTAAATCAATCCGAAGAAGTAAGACAAAAACGGCCAATTAGCGGGAGAGATGGTCCGTACAGATAAGGCTACGTTCGTTTGAAGGTGCTTTCTATGCTTTAAAAGATTTTTAAAATAAAAATAAAAAATAGTAAATAGAAAATAAAATAATTTACTTTATTTTTAAATAATTGTGTTATAAAATTTTAAAATTTTTTTATTCTTCTAAATTATTTTTTAAAATAAAAATCAAACCAATCAAAAGCTACGGAGTAATACTAGCCTTAGAAAGCACCTTGTTTGAAACCAAATGGCCCACACTGCTTTACCATTCCTTAACGCATATCTATCTGTCAGCCAATAAGCAAGACAACGGAAATGACTCAGTAGTATCTGCAATTTGTATAACGGCGGCGGATTGACTTGGAGATGTGACTCCCTCCCATTGGGTCCCCGCTTCCCTCCCTCCTTCAATGGGATTGGGAATCGGAATTTGGGATAAGCTGAGTGCTCTTCCTCTTCACACTGTAACTCTATATGATATCATACTAACGCAGTAAAGCCCTTTCTTCAAAACTCAAAATCCTCGACGCCCACTAACGCCAGCACCCAGCTAATTTGTTTACCAGAAGAGGAAGGTTGAGAAATTCTTACCGTGGCACATAGATATTGAGAGAGGAAGGATTATAAAAATAACAAAGAAATTAATAACGTATACTTTTAGCGGGTCCGGAGCTAGTTCGGGTCGCACCGCCAGCACTGCCGTGATCACAACCACCATTGCTGAATTTTGATTCAAGGGTTCTCTTTGTTTTGAATCAATTTGGATATTCTGTTTTCATTTTAGTTTAAAATTCGGGCCTCGCCAAGTCGTAATAGTTGCTCTGATCTGAAGAATAATCTGGGGCTTTCGGGCGGGAGAGTTATTAATGGGCTCGAAGCCGTGCCTGTACCCAGCTTCGACCTATCGAGCACTTGAAACCTACTGGGACAACGATGAAGACGCCCCTGGCACTCGCTGCGCTCACACACTCACAGCCGTGGCCGCCACCAAGTCACACGGTCCCCGCTTAATCCTCTTTGGGGGCGCCACCGCCATCGAAGGCGGCTCTTCCTCTGCTCCCGGCATTCGTACTGACCCTTCTCTCTGACTCTATCTCTGGCTTTGCGTCTTTGTGTGTCAGTTCTTGCCTGAAAAATGCTTCTTTGTTTGCTATTATTCTGTAGGATTAGCGGGAGTCACAAATTTAGTTCATTCCTATGACGTTCTAACAAGAAAATGGACTAGGTGATTACCATTTTCCAATACGTAAATCTATGAGTTTCAGTTCATATCTCTTTTCTTTTTTCGTGGTTGAATCGTTACTGAAGTAACGATCTTGGCTGCTTTGAGCCTGCAGAATACGACCTGCTGGAGAGCCACCCTCCCCACGGGCTGCTCATGCTGCCGCTGTTGTAGGAACTATGGTCGTTTTTCAGGTGATTGATTGATGAATTGGGAAATGGAGATTCCTTTCTAGAGATTTGGCAATGGTAGATTTTAGATAATGTGGTAAAATAATGTAATTAATTTATGCTGCGTGGCTAGGGCGGGATCGGTCCAGCAGGGCATTCCACTGATGATCTCTATGTGCTTGATTTGACCGATGATAAATTCAAGTGGCACAGGTGAGTTTAGTTGAATAAGATTATATCTTCCTAATGTTCTCAAAATTTAATAAAATTATGGTATTAGTCAATCTTGCAATTAATGTTAATGTAGAGTCGTTGTACAAGGACAAGGACCTGGGCTTCGCTATGGCCATGTAATGGACTTGGTTGCCCAGAGATATCTTGTTACCGTCAGCGGAAATGATGGTGAGAACTGAGAACATTTCATTACTCAAATATTATATTTTATTATTGTTCACATGTTCTTACTGAAATTCAGATGGAAAATGTTAATTGCTGTAAAAGCAATACATGTGGGTGAACTTTCTGGATTAAACCACTATATAGGCAAAATGGTGAAACTAGTATGAATGATAAGAATTGCTGCATTCGAATGACTCCATGTAAGCTGCTTGTGTATCAAGGTTCTGTAAATGTCAGTAGATTTGAAGTTTGGGAAATTAAATAGTTTTTGTAACAGGATCTACTTTAAATTTGGTCTTTCAAAGTGTTACTCTTTCTTATCCAGTTTATTACACATGTCAACTTCTTACTAAAAAATGGTGAAAATAAAAACAATTTTGGTAATGGAGTTTTTCTATAACTTGTAATCCTAGTATATTTATATGCAACATGTATCTTTCTGGCCATAAAAGGTATGTCTCAGTAATTAGTATATTGTTGTGAAGAAAGTTTATGTTGTTATTTAATAGATAACAAAATAATTTGTGTTTTTTATTACTTGGTAGGAAAAAGAGTTGTGTCTGATGCTTGGGCTTTGGATACTGCTCAAAAACCTTACATATGGCAGAGGCTGAACCCAGAAGGCGATAAACCTTCTGCTAGAATGTAAGTCTGTTTAGTTTCTCAACAAGAGAATATCTACAGATAACTGTACTTTGTCAATATATATACATATTGAAGATTTAACAGTATTCTACCTCAATTTATAGGTATGCAACTGCCAGTACTCGTTCAGATGGCATGTTTTTGCTGTGTGGTGGAAGAGACTCGTCTGGAGCAGTATGATTACCACACTCTTTTCATCAGACCATTAAAATCAGTTGCTTATAGAAAACATAGTGTTTTAAGCTTTCATGCTTACTTGAACATTTGACATCTCAGTTTTGGGTTATAAGTTTGTGGTCCACTGAGAAATAAACTCTGGATGAAGCAGAAAATCATAATTAAATAAAAATAATATTGCTTTACATCTTGCTTATGAGGTCTGTTTAGTGAAATATGGTTGTATTCATATATGTGTTTTCCATAGCCACTGGCAGATGCCTGTGGACTGCTCATGCATCGGAATGGTCAGTGGGAATGGACCCTTGCACCCGGGGTTTCCCCTTCACCGAGGTATCAACATGCTGCGGTAAGTGAGAGATGCCTACTAGAATTTAGTGATATGATTTTTTTCAAAACTAGGATTTTCTTATATATATATATATATATATATACGGTCAGGATCTCAACTGACACAAGTGTAAAAGCTTTTCTCTTATGCCAATTTTAGACCATTGATTTTTTCTTTCATGTAATGGTTGAAAATCACTTAAGTTTTATATTGGAATCTAACTTTAATGATGAAAGAGATACACTTATGTAATTATTTTCTCTACTTCAAAACAAATATTCAAGTCATTAGGCTCTCTTTCTCTTCCTGGTCTTATCTCCTTATTTTTCTCTTTGCTTCATTTTTCCTTCCCAGTCTCTGTTTAATATATTATCTCCTCCCTAATTTTTACTTCTATTGTCCTTCTCACATTCAACTCTGAATATACTGGTGAGCCTTTCACGATTCAGTCCTTCCATTGCTACAATTCTATGTATCTTAAACTATGTAAGAGACTAACATAGGGCCACCACCATTGGAGCCTGGCAAAGCCTAATATATTTGGACCAGTCTATGATAACTAACAAATCAAATGAATATCGACATACAACTAGCATATGAAGATCATGATAATTAATAGATGATATTACGATAATGAAGTTCTACACCACTAGAATGCTGGGTCACAACACGTTGTGGCTTCTATTCCATTCTCAACCCAAGACAACAAAAAAAGAAAAATAATGGATCTTGCATTTGATGATAAGCAGTGTGTTAATTACTAACAAAATTAAGTAAAAGTGATTAAATGGTTATATTGCACTTCCAGTTGATGCAAAAATCTAAATTCCACAATGTTTGGTGAATAGATAAGTTCCCGTTCTGCCCAATGAAAATCAAAAGAGAGAGAAGAAAGGGTAAGAGGCAGAGCTCTTCAGCAGAGGTACTGAGCTGAGAAGAACAAAAATGGAGGTGAGGAGAAGACTAAGGAGATCAAACATGAGAGATAAGGGGAGTCCAAAGTCTAAACCGCTTTGGTGCTGTTTTCAAGAAGAGAGAGCAAATAATTACATAGGTGTATCCATTGTTGTCAAAATCGCAATTTATCGCGTAAAATCGTACGATCCTATGATCCTATCCTCTCAAAAAGTTTCTGATCCTGCTCAAAATCATTTTCTGGCAGGATCGTCCGCGATCCTGGAAGCCATTGGAGGAGCTCTCAAGTGGTGTTCGAAGTTCCACTTCCACTCAATCTCAGCCAAAATTTCTGGGTTGCTCTCAGTTAGTGTAATTTCTAGTTTTTTTAATAGTTGTTGTTTCTCATTTCTCATAACCTTGTGTAGTGCAACCTGTCAACTCCTTTTCTACATCTTTCAATGTGGCTTGCTGTTAAGTGGCATTAGACTTGTTACTTGTATTAGCAATGTATAATAGGATTTTGACATATTATATTTAATTATATATATGTATAATGGGATGTTGATAATACTATTTAATTCTAGGATCTTATGATCCTTGATTTGATCTTTTTAACCCCTTGGCCAATCCTACGTAAGATCTGGATTTTGACAACCTTGGGTGTATCTCTATCCTTATAAATGTCAGACTCCACTTTAAGGTTTGAGTAATTTCAGCCATTTGATCATAACAAAATCAATGGTTTAAATTTGGTGTATGAGAAAAATTCTTGCACTGGTGTCGATTTATAAGTATCAATTGATAGGTGTATCTCTTTCCTTACCCTACATGCACACACAATAAATGTACCATTACAGTTATTGGTATGTATCAATTAAAATTAATTGGTTAAGTTTGCACATATATGCTTTCCCTTCACTGAGTTTGCTCATTCATTTTAAAACTTTATTATTATTACTACTATCAATATTATTAAATCTGACAAGTGGCAATGCATTCTCTCAGGTTTTTGTTGGAGCAAGATTGCATGTTACTGGAGGAGTGCTGAGGGGAGGGCGCTCAGTAGAAGGTGAAGCAGTCATTGCAGGTGACTTTGGTTTTCTATTCTATTGCCAGAATTTATTATTGCATGTGCTACTTTCAATGTTGTTTTTGTGATTTCCTATATAAATCAATATTTTCATTTTCCTGTTTTGACAGTATTGGACACTGCTGCTGGGGTTTGGTTGGACAGAAATGGTCTTGTGACCTCCTCACGCACAAACAAAGGTCATGATTATGACTCTTCCTTGGAGCTTATGCACCGATGTCGCCACGCAGCTGCTGCTGTTGGTGTTCGTATATATATCTTTGGTGGTCTCAGAGGAGGTGAGACACAAAATACATGATTGAGAGATGAAGCTGTAATCGTAGAACTAAGAGCTTATTTTGACTTGGAAAGCCAAATGTGGCATATTCAATTTTTAATTATTACAAAAACAGTTAAACTCAGTAGAATGGACTGCCATCTTTTTTTTTTTTTTGTGGGCTCATTTCTATGGATTACTATTACTAGATAAAGATACTGTCAGACTGTTTGCCATCTTTAGTGAGCATTGGGTTTGTCCAGTTGATCTTGACCTGTTTTTAGCTATTAAGTTCAATGGTTTTGGGAGCAAGAAGGAGCATAAGGTCTCCTTGCAAAGTGCTGTTTTTGTAAGCTTGTGATTATGGTTAGATTGGCATGCAAGAATTTTTAATCAGAAGTTTCTTCCTTTGCACCTTATTTGGGAGAGAGTTATTTTCTTCGCATCCGTTTGGGTTTCAGCAAGTGGCTTTTTAGGTGGGTGTCCCTTGTATATAACAAGGGATTGGAAAGCTCTTTTGGAGAATTCCTTGTCCTCCATTGTATTGGTTTTCTTCTCATTAATATTTTTTTTTCCACAAAAACCAAAAAGATAAAGATACTATCAAAACAATATGTCATTTGTAGGCACTAATTTTATGGTTTTTATTTAAATAAATAGCATATGTACATTAACCATTCCCTTTAGATAAGGGAACTAGTAACAGCTGCATGGAGCCCTTGTCCTTTGCTCCTTTCTTGGCAAGAAAAAAGTAGGATCCATGTGTCACT
>JASKGM010000001.1:13808338-13826813 GCA_034509205.1 Ceratonia siliqua | reverse complement strand
ATTCTAGTCATTCTAGTGGATAAGTCATCAATGGGGTGTTCATTTCCCCTTTTTGAACCCTCTTGAAGAGAGATAGGTGCATCATCAGCTGATGCCATTGACTCAAAAAAAAATTTCCAGAAGAAAACAAGTAGATACCTTCTAAACTACTTTCAGGTAACAGACATGCAGGTCATAGACAGTAATTAACCAGATGAGTTCAGAAGGAATAAGTCTACCAGAAAATATCCATAATTAAATTCGCAGAGCAAACATAGATCAAACCAGGGGGTAAACCAGGGGGTCGTCTCTCCTCCAAAGAAACGATCAGAAAAAAAATCTGCAGGTAGATCAAGGATATGCTCGTCCAGCAGATCCAGAATGTGCAGATTCAGAGTGTGCTCGTCCAAACAGAGAGCTCTACTGCAGATCCAGAGGTCTCGATTCAGCAGGTTTCAGCATTAACAGGAACAAGGAACTTGGTTGTAGGTCCAAAATGTGTTAGTCCATCAGATTTAGGCGTCAAGCATAACCAGAGATCCCAGTCCAACAGTTTTCGGGGTCAAGCAGCTAGTTCCGAAGTATAGTAACTCGGTCCCGAAGGTTAAGCAACTAGTTCCGGCGTACAGTGACTTGGTTCAACAGGTTCAGCAGCAAGTTTCGGCGTACAACAACTCGGTCCAGCAGGTTCCGGCATCAACAGAGGTCACCAGCAGCAGAAATAGCGATGGAGACACCGGGCCTGCGAACGGCGAGGCTCTGATACCATGATGCATTTAGGAATTCTGTTTTTTTATATATTTTATCTTTACACGCTCCTATATATATATATATATATATATATATATATATATATCAGAGGAAAAAACAAGGAAAGCTCCAAATAACAATAAAAAGCTCACAACCTATTTACACCTCTACCCTTGGTCAAAGGGTCAACATAACACATAACCAAGTAAAACCCACTAACAGGCTTTACCAAGATTTTAGTTCAAGTAAAACAGAAATAAGCATTTAAATGAGATAAACAGTGAAAGCTGTCGGATTTCCAATTCTTTATGCTTGACGAGGCAAGGTCAACGGTAATTCTTTGGATTGCTGGGTCAACATAACAAGCTCTTGCTCCCAAGAGATGCCTTTGACAGTTGACACTTAGGAAAATTCTTTGAACACGCTTGAAACATGTTCCAGACACAACCGTTGCTGGTTTTACTTGTGTAAACATTTACATTCAGGGCAAGAAGCAACATATAGATATTAGATAGAGATTGTGGAGGGGGGAAATGGTTAGCAATTATTATTGCCTGGTGGAGTGACACTAACAGTTATTGGAATACTTTGGCATTGCATAAGACAGAGATACAGCATCCAATAAGCTGGGAAGTAGTTGAATTTAAGTACCCGTAAAGTATTCTTTATAACAAATAGTTGAATTAAATACCAGTGGAGTACTCTTCAATCTTCATGGCCACGAATTTATGAAGAACTGAGGTATAGGCTGCCGGGTGAGAGCTCATTATATATATATATATATATATATTAAAAAATATCTGTGAAAGTTACAACCACTATGGTAATCTTTTTCACAATATGACTATCTAAGTAGGCAGAGTCAGAGGCTTCTGTGGGAAAACAATAATAATGTTCTGTTAGTTTTCTTCCTGCCGTAAGGCCTAAAGTTTTGGAAAATGGTAAGAAATTATATCGATGTTACTGGAAAATTCAAGTAGCACGCACCGTTATCTTCTGGAATCAGTCAGTGTTTAGTTTCCCTGGTGTTGCTGTACAAAACGCGGATAGTTGAACTATTCGAACTTACATCGGTTCAATTGAATAGTATTGGTAGCCTCTTGATTGTAGACTCAAATTACTTCAAATTCAAAAAGCCATCGGCGACTAATTAGGCTTTGTTTATTTTAATTTATTTTAACAATAAATTATTTTTAAAAAAATAATATATTAAATAAAAAAATCTTATAAAAAATTTATAAATTATAACGTCACTTCATAAAAAAAATAAAAAAATTTTATTTCTAAATTTATCCATTATTCTTTAAAATTATTTTTAATTATTACATTTAAACACAAATACTTTTCCTTACACATTAAAAATTAAAAAAAAAAAAAACCATTCTCGTTCATACTCAGAGACAAAGTCATCGTACCTAACCAACAAGCATGATCAAGTAACTATATCAGCCAACAAATAAAAAGAAAAAGGCAAAGATCCCCACTCTGCCACTCTTCTTCTTGTTCAGTTTTGATCCCTAGCAGACTGAAACCTAGATTAGTTTCCCAGAAGAGAAGAGCTCTTCTTACCAAGAAGAGGTCGCCATGGACAGACTTGTGAAATCAGATATGAAGGAACTGGAGCTGATCTTCCAGAAGGGCCAAAAGTGCACCACGTCGTTCCAGCTCACCAACCTTATGCACACAATGTCTGTGGCAGTGTCTCTGACCACCACAAACCCATCTGTGTTCTCCTTCAACCAACCCTTCTCTATAATCCCACCACTTTCTTCTTCATCATACACCCTCCTCCTTTCTCAACTCTCCGGTGAACCCCCTCTCTCCACCCGTCCCGACGTCATCACGGTCCGAACCGCCATGCTTCCCACCGGTAAGGCCCGTCAGGACGATCTTCGCCGGTTGTTCGCCAAACCGGGACCCCACGTTTTCAGAGACGCCATTATACCTGTATCCTTCGTGGGTCCCCATGTCGCCGAGTTTCTGATTTCTCACCATACCCAAATTCGCGAAAGTGGCTCCCTTTTTAAGAAAGCGATATCTGGGTGTGCTGAGTATCAGCTCACGGCGTTTCTGAGACCGGCTGTTGAATGTGGAAATACAGATTCTGTTGCCGCTTTGATTGATGCTGGGGGAGATGTGAATTTCAAGGATTCAAAGGGGCAATCCCTCGTGCCCTTGGCTATTAGGGCTGGGAAAATCGATGTTCTAAAGATTTTAATGGCCTCTGGTTGTACAATTAATGGGTCGGTCGACTTAATTTTGCACGAAGCTGCAGCAATGGACCGGGTGGATTTTATGGAGATTTTATTTGAATCTTTTGATACAATAGACATAAATTCGGTAAATTCCGAAGGTAGGACGCCGATTCATATGGCAGCGCTTTATGGGCATGTTAAAGCAATTGAATTTTGTTTGTCGGTTGGAGGGAATCCAAATGTTGTGGATCGTGAAGGGTGGACTCCGCTCCATTGTGCAGCGTCAGAAGGTCATTTGGAGGCTGTTGAGTGTTTGTTAGAATGCTCCAATGTGAAGTACGCTGTGAATAAAGATGGGAAGACAGCATTTTCGGTTGCAGTGGACAATGGGCAGTCGCACTTGCTTGATTTGCTGCATTGGGGCGATGTGTTACTCCGATCAGCAAGGGTAGACGATATTCATGGAATGAAGAGTTGCCTTGCACAAGGGGCAATGGTGAATAGGAAGGATCAGAATGGTTGGACCCCATTACACTGGGCTTCATTCAAAGGTCGAATCAAGAGCGTGAAGCTCTTGCTTGAACATGGTGCCGAGGTTGATACTGTAGACGATGCTGGTTATACTCCACTAGATTGTGCAGCTGAGGCGGGGCATTTGCAAGTTGCTCTGTTATTGGTTGCTCATGGCTGTCGAGCAAATCTGAAGATCTTTAAAGGTGTTGCCCCTCTTAACATGGAATCTTTCAAAAAGCATCTTCCTTTTGATTATCCTGTGCATCAAAAGAAAGGAAAAGCATAGATGGAGGACATATCCTCGTCCTGCCTGCATTCTGTTTATAGTTCTGTAATTTCCATTTTCCTTTGTATCTTCAGTTCACCCAAGAGTAAAGATGAAATTTTGTTTAGACCTTAATTTTGTTGGCACTTGTATTAGCCTAGAGTTTTGATGAC
Source organism: Ceratonia siliqua (assembly GCA_034509205.1). Lineage (NCBI taxonomy): Eukaryota > Viridiplantae > Streptophyta > Magnoliopsida > Fabales > Fabaceae > Ceratonia > Ceratonia siliqua. Next base: position 13,822,938 of record JASKGM010000001.1, on the reverse strand, counting down.
ATATTTTTAGTTTTTCACATGGACGCAGATCGTGCCTTGGTGCTGAAATCAAATGGAAGCAAAGTTCATTATCATATCACCATGACCATCATGTTTCCTTAGGAAGCAGTAATTTTGGGTGCGGCCAATCTCTCTTTTTTTTTTTTTTCTTTTTGTCGTGTTACAAGTTCCGAGTTCCGACAGAAGAGAGCAAATGTGAAAAGGAAACATTGGTAATTGGTGAAAGTGGCGTTCCAATTTGTTAAAATAAAAATAATAATAGACGGATTCATGAAGGAAACAAAGTCATTGACTTGTTTATGACAGTTCTTTCCTTTGTCTTTTAAAAGGTGATTAAATGGATAATGGTGCTTTCACATTACTGATTAACAGGTACCTCTTGAAAGCATTTGAGAATGCATAGCTGAACAATAATGGAAAGGAGATGAAAAAAGAAAACTGTAATGAAGTGATTGTAATATGATCTCATTCTACATTTATGAACTGATACAAGTGTTTTTATACAAAAGGAAGGATACTAACTGATACACCAACTGCAGTGTAACAATATATCAGAACTAATAGAATAGGAGCTGTATTAAACATTATCTAATACCTCTAACTCAATCACATCTCCCATAAATAAATAAATGACAAAGTATAACAAAATCTTCAGTCTCATCACTCATCCCTTAACCTTCATAAATTCGTATCAAATTAAATCTTTGACATTATCAATGATATTCTTTGTAAATGATGTTTCAGTTGTCTCCTTAAACGAAGACATGAAAGAAAAAATGATAATGAAGATTGTTATTGAAATGAGATGCTAAAATCTTTGACATCATATTCTTTGTAAATTATGTTTCAGTTGTCTCCTTAAACGAAGACATAAAAGAAAAGAAAAAATGAAGATTAGTTATTGAAATGAGAAGCTACCAATCCACCGACGTCATTCTTCCATTGACTAGCAGACGGACGGTCTTAATAAGTATAAAGCACTCTTAGTCTTCTCTTCTCCGAAGGCCAGTCGCTCGACGATGCAAAGGTAGTAGGTAAACCTAAATCATCTAAATCGTTAATTGAGGTTATATTTGTTTAGGTTTATTGTGTGAATAAATTTTTTATTTTAAAAAATAATATATTTTAATATAAATATATTTATTTGTTTAATTTTATAAAAAATAATAAGTTAATAAAAATAAAAAAAAATTTTATAAAGAGAAGTTAAAAATTATCTTTTTTTAATAAAAAAATAAGAAAAAAAAATTTTTATATATAAAATTATTATTTTTTAAAAGTTATTCTTAATTATTATATTTAAATATAAAACAATTCTTCCTAAAAAAAATCTTTTTTCTTGCAAGAAAAAAAAATTATCTAATAATTTTAAACAAAGAATTAAGTTCTGTATAATATGATATTCGGCATCTTGTGTGACTTAATTCCTTGATCATATGCAACTATGACGTCAACTTTCCTGAAACAAGTTTTGACATTTGTTGATTAAAAAAAAAAATTAAAAAACCTACTCTAAAATATTTTGAGTATAGAATACCACAAAGAATAATATTTATCTTAAGATAAGTAGATTTTACCCTAATACTTAGAATTAGGTTTTTTAATTTTTAATTGTTTAATTTTTTTATTTATTTTAAAAAATAAGTTAAAAGAATTTTTAAAAAAAGTAAACAAAATTTTAAAAAATTTCATAACAATAAATTCAAAAAAAATAAATTAAAAATAATTTTTTTTTATTTTTTTCAAACATTTTAAAATAAAAATTATAAAAAAATTAAACAATTAAAAATTAAAAATTTAAAAATTTAATACTCCAGAGTAGATAGTATTTATAATATAATCGCTACCCAAACCCTGTCATTGGGGATGCAGCTCAAATGGTAAGGTCTTTCTTTGCATGCGAGAGGTATAGGGTTCAGGCCTCTGCATCTCTATTTTTGGTTGGTTGAAGCAAAGGAAGCACAGTAACATGAAAAAAATATCAGTGTTGGGTATTCATAATATTTTCTAAGTTACATATCAATTTATTAGTGTATTTGGATTTTATTTATTTATTTTGCTTCTTTAATTATTTTTACTTGTACTTTTAAATTTTTTATTCTTTTTTAAAAAATTGAATATTTTTTCATTTTTTAACTTATTTTTAAATTTTTTTAATACTTTTCTTAAAATAAAACATTTTAAAATGTAAGAAATAAAAAAATTAATAAAAAAATATTTGAATATATTCATACATTAAAATATAATTTAATAAATATTAATAAAATATTCTTTTTAGAATGATCAGCTTGTTGGGAATAGAATAATATCAAGTATATCTCTCCAGGCTTCACCTCCTTACCTGCGAAAAAAGAAAAAAGAAAAAAGCAAAATAAGTAGCTGCCCAAATGAATTTGGTCATATCTTTTTTGATGAGAAATGTCTTTAAAAGAAGCATGGCCGACTTTTGAGTATCAGCCCGTTTGAGGAAAGAAAAGCTGTTTTTTTGAAAATAATGATTTTTATAATTTTTTGAATTGTTTGTATTTATTTTTTTTTTAAAAAATAGAAGTAAAATAAAAAATTGTGATTAAAGTAGAATCTTTATTTTGTAACTTCTCCTTCTAGGAGAAATAGATTTATTTTTTTTCGACTATTTTATCTCTCTACTCATCATAATCTGCTCATCATAGTTACATCTTTTTTTATTATAATATCATAATTAAATTTTATCATAATTATAAAACTTAAATTTAATTAAATATTTTTTAATATAATTATATTATTTTTTTTATTAAATTATTTTTTATTATAATTATTTTTACATAATTATTATTTTATTTTAAACATTATTAGTTTTAATAATTTATATATTTATTTTATTATTTTTAAATTAAATATATAATTTTTATTCATTAAAAATTATTAATTTTAAATTTATTGTACATATCATTTTTAGTAATTTTATCAATCAAAAGTTCTTTTACAGTTTTGCAGCCGAACACATTTTCTGATTCAAAAATCATTCTCATTTACTGCATCCGAACGCAAAATAACTTCTCATTCTACTAAAATACATTCTTTTTTAAGAATCAACTTCTCATTCTATAAAAGTCATTTTTTTTAAAGAACATCCGAACAGGTCCTATATCATGTCACAATTTCATTTAAATAAATAAAAAATTATAAAAATATATAATAAATTATGACCTAAATTTAATTGAATAGTCCACAGAGGTTCTGTTCTGATACAACTTATCCAATAACATCAGAAAGACAGCCTCCTAGGTAAGCAGATTCCCTCAACATTCTGTTCCGTTTTGAGGTAGATACCCCCTCGTTGCTATGCTTACTTTTGTGGCTACCATGCTTACACATCTGATCTCTCAAAAGGCTTTTTTTTTTTTTTTTTCATTTCAAAAATATCAAACAGATAATAGGAAGGTTTTTTATTGTGGGCCTGTGGCCGAAAGGTAATAGAAAGGCCCGTGATTTGGATCAGATTATGTTTTAATATTAACTATCTATTTATAATAATTATATGTAATTAAATTTAAAAGTAAATAAATAATTATAATAGGTTGAAAATAATAAAAAATAACTATAGAAAAGAATAACTAAATTTACGAAAGTTTTGTATCTGCTATAACTTGCTATTAAAAAATAAATTGATTTCTTTTTATTAAAAAAAGGAAAGAGAAGAATATAATTTTATTTCTATCTTTTCCACCCTTCCATTGGTACCTCTATTAAAATGTTTTAAGTTTTGAACGAGGGAGCAGGGGATCATCTTAAATAATAGATGGGAGTCCTTGAATACATTATTACATTGAAAAGGATACTTTTTTGGTTGGCTTTACAGATGTGTACAGCCTAGAGATACATTTGCAATATATATAAATTATATATCTATGATGTGGAGACATCATAACATGGGACAAGGGCTCAAAATTTCTCCCTTCGATGAACTTTTTCAACTGGTATTTTAAGTAAAAATAATTTTTTAAAAATAAATATATAAAAGTAAATTTATTAAAATAATAAATATTTTACGTTTGAATATAAAATATTTAAAAATATATAAATTATTAAAAATAATATATAAAAATTATAAATCCTAAATTAAAAAAAAGTAAAATTACATTTTTTTAAATAATCATTTTTTTTCAAAAGTCCTCCCAAACAACAATTTTACAAATAATTATTATTTTTTAAATAAGCTGCATATGAAGGAAAAAATGCTCTCCCAAACTGTCCATATTGCAATATGGGCAGAAAATTAATTTCTTAAACACATACCCACTACCCTCTATTTAATTTCTTCATTTTTCAACTATCATTTATTAACCCAACTGCTTCAAAAATATCATTCACCAAAAGTAAAAAAAAAAAAAATCCCATTTTTTCTTAAAAATATCCACCTTCTTACAAAAAGTAAAATTGAATAATGTTAGGAGCACAATCTCAGGTCTTTGTCAAAGAATAATGACGGTGGAGGCATGGCTCAAAACAATAATTGATAGAGGTGGTGATTCTTTCATAATTTATGATGAATCATCCTATGTTTTTCATTTTCACAAGACAATGAAATGATCCCCATAGTCACCGTTTTGTTTTAGAAAAAAGGTCCTAGTGTGCGTCGTTTACGTACTTTGACATTCACTGACCACCAATAACAGGTAACAATGTGTAACGGCGGTTTGACTGGGGAGATGCGTGTGGATAGGTACAGAGAGAAGGATCCCCGTCCCCTACTTCCTTGCCTTGTTCAATGGGATTGGTGGCGTCAGCTGGCTGCTCTCCCTCCGCAGGCTCCACTCTCCTCTCCCACACTGTGACTCACTCTATATGTCAAAATCAAAATCTTCTAAACCCATTCCCACAGACACTCCGCTATTTCGGTTAACCAACTAAAAAAAGATTCAAATTTTCAATTTCTTAAGAGGAATAGGAAGAGAAAAATAAATAAAATTAAAAACAACGAATGCGTTTAGCGGGTCCGGAGGTAGACCGGGCCCCACCACCAGCACCACCGGGATTGCTCAACTTTGATTGTAGGGTTCTCTCTCTCTTGTTTGCAATCAGTTTGGTTTTAGTTTTATATTAGTTAGTGTGTGATCTGTGCAGCAGAATCTGGTGTCTTTGGGGGATGGGCTCCAAGCCGTGGCTGTACCCAGCTCCGACCTATCGAACTCTGGAGAGCTACTGGGATACCGATGAGGACGCCCCTGGCCCACGATGTGCCCATACACTCACCGCCGTTGCCGCCACCAAGTCACACGGTCCCCGCCTAATCCTCTTTGGGGGCGCCACCGCCATTGAAGGAGGCTCTTCCTCTGCTCCCGGCATTCGTACTACAACAACCCCTTCTCTCTTTCTCTCTCTCCGCCTTTGTGTCTCTCTGTGTCAGTTCATACCTGAAACCTGCTTCTTCTCCTTTTTTGTGTGGCTATTGTTCTGTAGGATTAGCAGGAGTTACAAATTCAGTTCATTCCTATGACGTTCTAACAAGAAAATGGACTAGGTGACCCCCATTTTCCATTCTTAAATCTTTGAATTTCGCTTCATTTCTGTTTTTGTTTTTCCAGTGATTAAATTATTACTGAAGTGTCGATCTTTGCTGCTTTGAGTCTTCAGAATAAGACCTGCTGGAGAGCCGCCATCCCCTCGGGCTGCCCATGCTGCCGCTGCTGTTGGAACTATGGTTGTTTTCCAGGTAATGGAGAAATAGATTGTCGGACTGGGATTCCTAGTTTAGAATTTTGGCGATGCTGGGAATTGGATAATGCCTTAACATGATCTAATTGATTGATGCTGCATGGCTAGGGCGGGATAGGTCCTGCTGGTCATTCAACTGATGATCTCTATGTGCTTGACTTGGCCAATGATAAATTCAAGTGGCACAGGTGAGCTTAGTTGAACAAGCTTTTGTCTTCCTAATGTTGTCCAAGTTTCACGAAATTATGGTTTTAGTCAATCTTGCAATTAACGTTAATGTAGAGTCGTTGTGCAAGGACAAGGACCTGGGCCACGCTATGGCCATGCGATGGACTTGGTTGCTCAGAGATATCTTGTTACCGTCAGCGGGAATGATGGTGAGCGCAATTCAATACTTGAATTATCCTTTTGGTTGTTTAGATTTTCTTGTTAAAATTCCGGCGAAAAATATGTTTTGCTGTAAAAACAATATATGTGGCACGAATTTTTCTGGACTAAATAACGGAGTAGGCAAAAGGTTGAACCTAGATATAAATGATAAGCATTACAGCATATGAAAGACAAGCGTGTAAGTTGCTTCTGGATCAGGATTTCGTCTTTCAAAGTTTAAATCTTTTTTATCCAGTTCTCATTACACAATCTGTCTTAATTAAAAAATGATGAAAATAAAAACTACTTATTTGGTACTGGATTTTTTTCTAGAAGTTGTTATCCTTGTATATTCATATGCCACGTACATTTATCTGGCTATAAATTGTACGTCTTTATACGTGGTTGTGAAGAAATTTTCTGTTGTCACTTATGTGATATATAAGATATAACTAAATAATTTATCTTTTATTTATCTTATAGGGAAAAGAGTTGTGTCTGATGCTTGGGCTTTGGATACTGCTCAAAAACCTTACATGTGGCAGAGGCTGAACCCAGAAGGTGATAGACCTTCTGCTAGAATGTAAGTCTCTTTAGTCTCTCGACAAGTAAAAGTCTATGGTTGTCTGTATTTTTAACAAAGACAATGAAAACTTTACATTATTCTACCTCAATTTATAGGTATGCAACTGCTAGTGCCCGCTCAGATGGCATGTTTTTGCTTTGTGGTGGAAGAGACTCTTCTGGAGCAGTATGATCTACCATACTTTCTTCATCAGATCATTGCAATAGTTGCTTTTAGAGAACTTAGAGAGTGCTAATCTATTAAGTGCTTGGATTTTTGACATCTCTTTTTTTTTGTTTTAATGTTATGGTCTACTGAGTAATAAGTAATTTTGATGAAGATCCTATTTTTGTAAAAATCGTATTTCTAAGCATCTTGCTTGACACATACTTAGTGAAATATGAGTGCATTAACTGTAAGTATCCTCCTCAGCCGCTAGCAGATGCCTATGGACTGCTCATGCATAGGAATGGTCAGTGGGAATGGACCCTTGCACCTGGAGTTTCCCCTTCACCAAGGTATCAACATGCTGCGGTAAGTTAGAGATACCTACAACAAATTTGGTAATATGATTTTTGGGAATTTGAGCACCTCTTCTTTATTCTGTGAGTTTGCAAATTCCTTTTGAAACATTTTTTTTATAAATTGAATGGGGTGTTGCATTCTATCAGGTTTTTGTTGGTGCAAGATTGCATGTTACAGGAGGTGTTCTCCGTGGAGGACGCTCTGTAGAAGGTGAAGCAGCCATTGCAGGTAACTTTGGATTTTGGTTTTATTACCATAATCTGTTATTACATGTCTTATTTTGAATGTTGATTTAGCCATTTCCATAATATATATATATATATATATATATATATATATACATATTTTTTTTTGTTCTTTTGACAGTATTGGACACTGCTGCTGGGGTTTGGTTGGACAGAAATGGACTTGTGACCTCCTCACGGACAAACAAAGGTCACGATTATGACCCTTCTTTGGAGCTTATGTGTCGTTGTCGCCATGCAGCAGCTGCTGTTGGTGTTCGTATATACATTTATGGTGGTCTCAGAGGAGGTAAATACTCCAAATGCACAATTACGAGGTGAAGTTGTAATCATAGGTTGAGAGCTTATTTTGATATGGAAAACCGAATGTGGCAATGGCACATTCAATTGCTATTTATTACTTATTATGAAAACAGTCAAGCTCACAATAATGGATTGCCACTTTGTTTTTTGTTTATTTCTGTGGTTTATTGAGAGCTTATTTTGATATGGAAAACAAATGTGGCACTGGCACATTCAATTGCTATTTATTGCTTATTATGAAAACAGTCAAGCTCACAATAATGGATTGCCACTTTGTTTTTTGTTTATTTCTATGGCTTATTGAGAACTTATTTTGATATGGAAAACCAAATGTGGCACTGGCACATTCAATTGCTATTTATTACTTATTTTGAAAACAGTCAAGCTCACAAAAAAGGATTGCCACTTTGTTTTTTGTTTATTTCTATTGCTTATTGAGAGCTTATTTTAATATGGAAAACCAAATGTGGCACTGGCACTGGCACTGGCGCATTCAATTGCTATTTATTACTTATTATGAAAACAGTCAAGCTCTCAATAATGGATTGCCACTTTTGTTTTTTGTTTATTTCTATGGCTTTTTAAGAATTACCAGATAAAGATACTATGTATGGAGCCCTAGTTCTTTGTTCCTTCTTAAAAAGAAAAAAGTAGGATCCAAGTTGTGTTCATATGTTCATTCAATCTGTAATAAACTAAATCTGAGTTAATGTTACATTCAAACGGTATTATTTTTTCACTTGTTCTGTGTGTCACTATAAGTTAGTTCTACTTGGAACCATAGTTGTCAAATCGTGATATGTGACTACTGTGCAGATATACTACTAGATGATTTCCTAGTGGCTGAAAATTCACCATTCCAGTCTGAAATTGACTCTTCTGTTTTAACGGCTGAGAGAGCTTCACCTATCACAAGCCCCAAACGAAATCAGTCTAACTTAAATCATAACATGACAACACTGAGTTTGGATGGTGGACCAGACATCCTCCCAACTGGTGGCACAAGGTATTTTATTCATTGCTTCTTTCTTTGGAGCTCAGCGCTTCTACTTCACTGTTTAAATGCTTGGGCTATTTCAAATTTATGACAACATGATATATATTCATTTTTAACAGCATGGACAAAAACTCCATGGAGAAATTGAGGGAAGCATCTGCTGCTGAGGCCGAGGCAGCAAGTGCTGTATGGCAAGCTGTGCAGGCTGTATCAGGCAGTCAAGCTGAAGAAACATCTCTATCAGATGACAACTCACAAGCTGCAGAAACAGCTTCCGATGGCAGTGACACAGAGGGAGATGTTCGCCTTCATCCCAGAGCTGTATGAGCTTGGAATTCTTATGTATAACTGATAATTTGCCTCTCATGGCTGCAAAATCATATGTATCTTGTTACAGGTTGTAGTTGCTAAAGAGGCTGTAGGTAACCTGGGTGGAATGGTGAGACAGTTATCACTGGATCAATTTGAAAATGAGAGCAGACGGATGGTTCCCATAAACAATGATTTGCCATATCCTACAAAAAAGTTCACCAGGCAGAAATCCCCTCAGGGTTTACATAAAAAGGCAAGCATTGAAAAATTTTCTTCCCTCTGGTTCTGGCTTTGATGTATTGTTTCCCTCTCTTTTGTTTATCATATCACTACAATATCACTTATTATCATTACCTTCTTGCCAGATAATTTCAACTTTGCTCAACCCTCGCAACTGGAAAGCTCCTACAAACAGGCGGTTCTTCTTGGATTCTTATGAAGTGGGTGAGCTGTGTTATGCTGCTGAACAGATATTTATGCACGAACCAACTGTTCTACAGCTGAAAGCTCCTATCAAAGTATTTGGTGATCTTCATGGACAGTTTGGTGATTTAATGAGGCTATTTGATGAATATGGATTTCCTTCAACTGCAGGAGACATAACGTAAGTTTGGCATCTTCATTCATTGGTAGATTAATAGTGCTTTTTTGTCAAAAAGTAGCTGATGAAGAGATTGAGTTAACATTCAGTTCTCTCTTCCTATGGCGTTATGAATCTTTTTCTGATATAGAACGCTTAGCAATGGACTACTTGGAAGATTTGGACAAGAAGAAGTCTAAGAGTGGGCCTTGAGCCCAATGATACTTAATGTTTTAATTGTAGCACATGCCTTTTAATTGTTATTTGTTTTGTTATTTATTTTATTTTGTGAATTACATAATTGCCCTTACTAGGTAATATCTTATTTATTTGATTTTAGGGTTAGGAGTCATTAGTCATTTAAACTAGGGTTAGAGAGTCCTTAGTCATTTAAACTAAGGTTAGAGAGTCCTTAGTCATTTAAAACTAAGGTTAGAGAGTCCTTAGTCATTTAAACTAGGGTTAGAGTCATTTTTCATTTGAATTAGAATACTATACCTATAAAGGTTACTATTAAAGATTTCAGAAGATACTTTTGATAATTAATAAAGCTGGAGTTTTCTTTAGAGAGTTTTCTCTATTTTCTGGTAGATTCCAGATTTGAGGTAATTAGCTTTATTAATTCCCTGGTTACTTTGCGTCAATTGGTATCAAAGCACGGATTTGCCGGGGTTTGATGGCTAATAACGGAGGAGAAGGTAAAAGGCCCGTTGACGTTAATCGTGAGATGAATGCTGTTTGGGCTACACTTAATTCATATAAGCAGCGATTCACCGAAATTCGTGAATTGCTGGCTGAATTGAGTCTTAAAATTAATGGAAGAAGGGCTAACATGGGCGTAGGGGCCGTGGGACTTACCCACAACCCAAACACCCTAAATACCGGTATAGAAAGGGGTGACCAGGCCAGGAATGGCCCTGTATTGGGGCAAAATGCCTAAGGGAGAGGTTTTCAGGAATTAGAATAACATGGAAGACAAGGTTTTCATGGTAGGAATCAAAGGGGACTGACAAACTTTGACTCTGAATCTGAGGAAGAAACTGATTTTGATCATGGTTACTACAGGGGACAACATAGGGGATATGATAATTATCAAAGAGGTCAAAATAGAAATTATGATGACTGTAGAATGAAAGCTAACATTCCTAATTTCTATGGAGACATGCATATTGAAGGTTTTCTTGATTGAGTATCGGAGGTTGAGAGATTCTTTGAGATGATGGAGGTCCCGGAAGAACGGATGGTAAAATTGGTTGCCTTTAGGCTAAAGAGTGGAGCCGCATTATGGTGGGATCAGTTGCAAAGAACTAGAAGATGTCAAGAAAAGAATGCAATACATACCTGGAGGAGGATAAAACAATTACTTATGGGGAGGTTTTTACCACCAGATTATGAATAACATTTCTTTCTGTTATACCAGAATTGCACACAGGGAAATAGATCAGTAACGGAGTATACTGCTGAATTTATCAGGTTATCCGTGAAAAACAATTTGAATGAATCCGAGCATCAATGAGTAGCCCGTTATATGCATGGTTTGCGAGCTAATATTTGAGATATGATTGGATTACAGGTTCTTTGGATAGTGGAAGAGGCCTACAATGTGGCTTTAAAAGCCGAAATAGCATAAAAGACAGGGGGCAGACCGAATTACCCACGGAGAACATGGGTAGAGAATAATATCTCTAGTGGGGGTAGGGTATCCCAGCCTACCTCCTCAGATCAACCGAGGCCGACAGTGAGTCAGGGTCGAGATGTCAGTGGTAGTGGCACTGTAGGGCAAAAACAGACCACAGGGAGAGTTAATCAAGAGCAACAAAGAAACCTTAACCCCTATGCCAGACCATCATCAGGGAAGTGTTTTAGGTATGGAAAACCCGGGCATCGCTCTAATGAATGCCCAGAGCGAAAACCAGTAAACTTGGTTGAACCCGAGGAGGACTCTGAGGAAGAAGAGCATCAGTTAGTGTATGATGATGAGGCATATAATGTGGTTGGAAGTGTAGACGAAGAGGGAGAGCAAATTAATCTAGTTGTACAGCGAGTCCTCTGCTCTGTTAAACGGGACGAACCACCTCTGAGGCGTAATATTTTTAAATCATTGTGCAGAGTCGAGGGTAAGGTTTGCGATCTAATTATCGATAATGGAAGCTGCGATAACTTTGTAGCAAAGAAATTAGTGGAATATCTGAGACTGCCTACAGAACCACATCCCACACCCTACCTCATTGGATGGGTGCAGAAGGGATCGACGGTAAGAGTATCTGAGGTCTGTAGGGTTCCCATTTCAATTGGGAAGCATTACAGGGAAGAAATTATATGTGATGTTATAGACATAGATGCTAGTCATGTCTTATTAGGCAGGCCTTGGCAATATGATGTAGATGCTATATACCGGGGATGGGATAATGTGTACTTGCTCACTTGGGGAGATTGAAAAATCGCCTTGGTTCCCACGAGGCACACCAGTTCTAAACCAGAGACGCCTAAAGTGAAGAGTCATAATTTACTAACAGTCGTAGCATCTGAGCATAAGTTTGAACATGAGTCAAAAGAAACTGGGGAAGTTCACGCATTAGTGGTAAAGATATTAGTTGGGAGCATTTAGAACGACACAGATAAGCAAATACCTCGTAGAGAACAACAGTTGCTAGTGGAGTTCCCAGAGTTAGTGTTCGACGATTTACCCAACGAATTACCACCTATAAGGAATATCCAACACCAGATAGACCTGGTACCTGGGGCAAGCTTGCCCAACCTCCCACATTACCATATGAGCCCCAAGGAAGGCAAGATTCTGAGAGAAAAAGTGGAGGAGTTGTTGAGGAAGGGGTTTATCTGTGAAAGCACCAGTCCTTGTGCAGTTCTAGCTTTGTTAACACCAAAGAAGGATGGGACTTGGCATATGTGTGTGGATAGTCGAGCTATAAATAAGATCACAGTGAGGTACAGGTTCCCCATACCTCGCCTAGATGATATGCTCGATATGCTGGAGGGTTCGAAGTTGTTCTCCAAGATTGATATGAGGAGTGGTTACCACCAGATTCGAATCCGCCCAGGGGATGAATGGAAGACTGCCTTCAAGACGAGGGAAGGCTTGTTTGAGTGGAAGGTTATGCCATTTGGCCTCACAAATGCACCTAGCACCTTCATGAGACTGATGAATCAGATGTTGAAGCCTTTCATTGGCAAGTTCGTAGTGGTTTACTTTGATGACATTCTGATCTACAGCAGAGAGGAGGAAGAACATATAAGTCATTTGAAGAAAGTCTTGCTGGCACTACAGAAGAACAAACTATTTGTTAACCTTAAGAAGTGTGAATTCTTAACTGACTGCTTGCTGTTTTTGGGTTATGTAGTAAGTGCTAGTGGCATCCATGTGGATGAGGGAAAGGTCACTGCGATCCGAGAGTGGCCATCCCCCAAGACCTTGATTGAGGTGTGCATTTTCCACGGGTTAGCCACATTTTACCGATGATTCATTAGGAATTTCAGTTCCATAGTGGCTCCGATCACTGAGTGTTTAAAGAAAGGGAAGTTCAAATGGGGACAAGAAGAAGATGAGAGTTTCTCTTTAATTAAGGCGAAGTTGTGTAGTGCACCTGTACTAGCTCTGCTGTCATTTGAGAAACTATTTGAGGTTGAATGTGATGCCAGTGGTATTGGGATTGGAGCATTATTATCCCAAGAAGGAAGACTAGTAGCCTTTTTCAATGAGGAACGTAATGAGGCTCGGAGGAAGTTGTCTACATATGACCAAGAATTCTATGCTGTTGTGAGGACCTTGAAGCATTGGGAACATTATTTGATACAGGAGGAGTTTATTCTCTATACATATCATCAGGCACTAAAGTTTTTGACAACCAGAAACATTTGAGTAACATGCACGCCAAGTGGTCTACCTATCTACAGAAGTTCCCTTTTGTCATCAAACATAAATCAGGGGCCCTTAACAGAGTAGCGGATGCCCTGAGCCGCAGGGCAGCTTTATTGGTCACTGTGAGTCAAGAAGCAGTGGGCTTCGAATGCTTAAAGGAATTGTACCCGACAGATGGGGATTTTCAGGATACTTGGGCTGCTTGTGTGGCAAAACAACCCATGGGCGAGTATCACATATTGGATGGTTATCTATTCTGTGGGAATCGTCTGTGTATCCCCAAAACTTCTTTGCGGGAGAAACTCATTAGAGACTTTCATGGAGGTGGCCTTAGTGGTCATTTGGGTAGAGATAAGACTGTTAGTCTCCTGGAGGAGAGGTATTATTGGCCCCAGTTAAAGAGAGAGGTGGGTAATTTTGTAAGGGTGTTATGTATGTCAGACAGCGAAGGGGCAGTCACAGAACACTGGTCTTTACACTCCTTTACCGGTGCCGAATAACATATGGGAGGACTTATCTATGGACTTTGTGTTAGGTCTACCTCGAACTCAGCGAGGGGTTGATTCAGTATTTGTGGTGGTTGATAGGTTCTCTAAGATGGCACACTTCATTCCTTGTAGGAAGACATCAGATGCATCTCACATTGCTAGGCTATTCTTTAGGGAGGTTATTCGTTTACATGGAGTTCCACAATCCATTACTTCTGATCAGGATTCAAAATTCTTAAGCCACTTTTGGCTCACTTTGTGGAAAATGTTTGATACTTCCTTGAAGTTTAGCAGCATTGCTCATCCAGAGACAGATGGTCAAACAGAAGTGGTCAACAGGACCTTGGGTAACTTGATTAGGTGTATTTGTGGGAATAAACCGAAACAGTGGGATCATGCTTTACCCCAGGCTGAGTTTGCCTTTAACAATGTAACTCATAGTGCCACGGGGAGATCGCCTTTTTCTGTGGTGTATCTGAAATCACTACGGCATGCCTTGGATCTGGCACGCCTATCTATAGCTCAGGTAAAGAGTGTTGCAGCCGAGCACATGGCGAAACAGGTTCAGAAGGTACAGGCTGAAGTCAAGGAGAGATTGGAGGATGCTAATGCTAAGTATAAGGAAGTCGCAAATCAACATCG
>JASKGM010000001.1:13757919-13773954 GCA_034509205.1 Ceratonia siliqua | reverse complement strand
AAAATTTTTGTGCGGCACACTTTTTGAGATAGATTGTTTTTTAATGCTGACAGATCTTGACCGTTCAGCTCAAACTAAACAACCATGATCTATTCAATTGGATCCCGTAAAGTTAGGAGTGACTTTACGAGATCCAATTTTCTTATGATGTGGTAATTCTACAATCCCATCAAATGGTATAAATGAGGTCCTCACCAAACTTTGGTTAAGACCCACACATATTTACAATGCCCTTTTTTATTAAATTAATTATATATATTAAAATAAAATATTAGAATAGACATGTATATACAAAGTGAGTCAGTTTATTTATTTGTTTGAGAGCATCCCGACTTCAATCTATAAAGTATATTTTTAAGCAAATTCTATAATTTATATATAGGCCGAGATGATCTCAGACAAATAAATAAATTGACATACTTTGTATATACATATATTATAATATATTATTATTATATTTTAATACATTTGTATAATATAAAATTAATTTAATAAAAATAAAAAAGGGGCGTTGTATAGATGTGCGGGTCCTCATTAAAGTTTGGTGAGGTCCCCATCTCTTCCGTTCGATAAGGGTTGTATGACTACCACCTCATGAGGGCGGTATCTTAGCAAAATCCTTATTTTTAATATCATTAGTAATCATATATTTCAAAATTGAAACTTCATTTTTCTTCTTGAATATAATTTTGATATATTATTATAAGGTTATTTAAAACACTAAATTTTTTTTATCAAATGTTAATTTTAAAATATACTGCTAATATTTAAATAAAAATCTTTGATTATATAAATAACGTAGATAGAATTATCAACACTTACCGCGTAAAATACTCAAATCTAGAAGTGTTCATGGTGTGAGGTTGTTCCATTTTGGACCAAACCATACTCTGAACCAAAGGAAGAACTGTTTTAGTTATTTATGTGGAGTAAATCAAACTAAACGAAACCACATATTAAGGATTTGGTTTAATCTTACGGTTTGGGTAGTTTTGTTATACTCTTGAGAGACTTATAAATCTAAAGACATAAGCACAAATCATGAAAACAATGCCAAATATTGTTAGCATTCAGCAAGGTCTCAACCAATTAGGCAATTGTCAATTTATCATAGCCAAACATGATACATTGATAGTTGATAATGTAGAAAACACTCCAATAGTGCAGATATAAATGTATCATCTCAAAGTAAGGTATTTACCAATTAGTCAATTAACATACTCATTAGTCATCCCAACCACTATTCACAATTCATAGCCACGCAAATAAGTAATGATCACAAGCATCCCCATGAGATTACACAGATTGTAGCATAATGTAGATAACAAAAATATTTGCAACTTGCAAGAGTAGTACATAAAGTCTTAAACTATTAAATTGAACTTGAGGGGCAAGAAGTAGAGCATCCTTATGCAATAATAGAGTGAAATGGTTGGTAGGAATGTGAGATTGAAGCTGCTAGTGAACCATCTTCTTGGAGGAACAGAGTCAAGACCCACCATCTGATGCATACTGGCTCATATGAGGATACATCCATAGCCTATAAATGTACAATTACAGTTAGCTCACTTATATGTATCAGAGATGAAATGGGAGCTGTGTTTCTTTTACTCTAAATTGAAAGC
Source organism: Ceratonia siliqua (assembly GCA_034509205.1). Lineage (NCBI taxonomy): Eukaryota > Viridiplantae > Streptophyta > Magnoliopsida > Fabales > Fabaceae > Ceratonia > Ceratonia siliqua. The sequence continues at coordinate 13,772,329 of JASKGM010000001.1, read as the reverse complement.
CACAAACCCCTACATTGAAAACCTCATAACCCCTAAATTGACAGCCCCAAAACCCCTAATTTACAACTCCAAAATTGACATGAAAAAGGAAAAAATTTTCTTACCTGAAAGAGGGTTAGTCAACCACAAGAGTTAAGAGAGCTAAGAGAGGTAGATTAATGGCAATAAAGGGCTTTGAGTGACGAAGAGTCGATTCAATCAAAGATTGATTGAGGGACAAGCCCACGAGGGTAATTTATAATGTATTATATGTATTTACTATTCACTAAACGAAGAACACCCCTAGAGCTGGAACTATGAAATGAAGTAAGAATTAAGAAGTATGAACATGTTACAGAAGTGTCGAAGAACTGAGGGAGTAGGAAGGTAAGTATAATATATTATGCTATGGTTCGATTCGATTAACACACGATTTGGAAAGACTGAATTGCTCACCGAACCAATTACCTGTGATTTGTATAATTTTTAACCAAATCAAACTATTTGAGAGTCAGTTCGATTCGACTCATCTTGTTGTATGGGTCGAATAGGGCGGTTCGATACTTGACCGAACCGGCAATCATCCATGCTACAATCATCCCTATTTCTGGCTGAACCGGCAATTATCCGTTGACCAAGGTCCTCGTAAAACCACCACTTTTTACTTGGTGGCTGGCTAGCTGGCTGGCTTGCTTCACTCACTCTCACGAGCTCGCGCTTGCTTGTCCTCTGTGTCTTCCATCTATAAATTTCACTCACAAGTCACAACTACAGCTATACATCTGCTTCCCAGTCCAAAGCCGAATGTCTTCTCCCACTCTATACCGCTTCACAAGTCGCAAAACAACACGACTTCCTCCTTAATTCTTTTCCTGTCTGCGTCTCATATATATAAATACTATATAGAATAAAATGTTTTTATAATTATATTCTCATATATATAAACAACGACAATGAAACCTTGTGAACGGGATCCCCCGCAATCATTCAGCCATACCCATCTCTCTCTCCGCTGCTTTTGATTCTCTGCCTTCGCCCGAGACTCGTTGGATTAGAGGCGAAGAGGGACATAAAGCCGCCACAACTAGTCCAACATCATGGTCGAAACCAGACGCAGCTCGTCTTCTTCCAAGCGCTCTCTCTCTTCATCCCCTCCTTCCAACGCCAAACGATCGAAGGTATTCTTTTTATTGCTTTTTGTGCTCGCAAGCATCTGTTTTGATGTAGATTTCCTTATGGGTCATCTGGGTATGTAATTTCCACCCAATTCATGATTTTCTTTATCGTTTCCTGTTGGGTCCTGATCGATTGCTCATGAAAACCTAGGTGTCCGAGGATTCGTCATCAACAAGTCTGCCTTCTGCGGAGATTATTGGCCCGGTCAACGAATCTGGAAACGAATCCCGAGAAACGGAGCTACGTCCGTCTGATCTGCCAGATACCGATTCATTGAAGGCTGTGGACGTTTGCGATGCGAGTTTACATGAGAAATCCCCCGCTGTGACCGTCGAAGGCGAGGCTTTGCTGTCGCCACAGTCTCTATGTGCGAAAGTTGCCTTCTTTTTTTATGCGTTTTTTGGTCATTTATACCACTGCTTATTGCTTGTATGCATGCATGCGGATTTCGGATTGATTACTTCATGAATTTATGGCGAACTCAGGTGACACTGCTGTTGATACGGAGAAATCAAAGTTGGTTGGAGCGGCGCTAGTTGGCCGGTCAAAGAAACGCCCAACAAAATCTACAAAATCGAGTCCCAAGGCTGCATGGGGAAAGCTTCTTTCTCAGTGCTCTCAGGTGGATTTTCACTATTCGTTGAGTACAGCGTGTTTTTCATCCGATTCTAGTAGTCGTTGCTAGCGTTTGTCTCTTCTTTATACAATTCCTTCACCTTCACTGAAAGAGTACTTTCGCTTTAGACTCTGCAATAGAAACGATGCGTTGTCTAATTTGATTCTATTGTTTTTTTATTTCAAGGCTAACAATTTTTATAACCTAGAAACCCTTGGCTAGTTGGCGAAATGCCATAAACCTTCTGGAATTTTTGTCAACGACCGAAGTTGCATACTTGAATGCAATGTCTTTTTAGTTTTTAACTGTTTATGAAGTTCTAATATAGTGTCAAAGAATTAGTTGTCCAGCCAGTTTTGCTGTTCCAATAGTCCTCAGGAGAATGAATGAGAGCTAATGATTTTGACACTAATTAGCTTCTCCAAGATGGATTGCTATATCTCATTGCAATTAGTATTTCATATTTTAAGATACATAATCAACTTTGCGAAGGAGATTTGGTATTACTTGGTGTTGGTGGAAAGGATTGCGTCCTTAATGGTTGACAGCAGTCGCATTTTTAGGGTCATATGTCTGTTTTCAGAAAGGGAATTTGTTGTTTAAGGCATAACTCTTGTTCCTCTTTCCGTCTGAGTGGATTATTTGGTTGACATTTGTTACGACTTGCAAGTCTTCAAATGCTGTGTAGTGGATACCAAGTTGTCAGTTTGTTATCTGGTTGTCATTGGGCAATCAAGTGTGAGTCGCATGACCATGTGCCTCCTTGTGATAACGAATTGGAAAAAAAGTAGAAAAAAATAATTCAATTACTTATATATGTTAGCTTTCCATTGGTTGGCTGGTGTGTCAATTTGGAAGTTTGTTATTGTTGAATGCGATCTTGGTATTTTAACCTCCTTAGATTGGATGTTCTAAATGACAAGCATGTTTTTTTTAATTGGCTTACTTGTCAAGAAAAAAAAAGAGTTTTTGCTGTTTTGGCTCGTCTTAGAGAGTTATGCAGATCTAGGCAACATGAAGGATGTCAAATTAGCAACTTTTTTGTGTTGCTGAGGCTGCTATCACTTTGATTATGTGGTACGGATATAGATTGAATACCAAAATAAGGGTTTTGATACCCTCATTTCCCTTTTCAAAATTTAGTTGAGGTATCTTTTAAAGGTGATAAACTTAGAATGAGGAAAGTGGGAGCTGATTTATGCTTCTCTCTTTTGGTTAGAGCTCCTCCATTTCTGGTTATTACTATTGTAGGTTTGGGAATTAACATTTTTTTTATTACTCATGCTTCTCCAGAATCCTCACCTGGACATGTGCGGTCCTCAATTCACTGTTGGTCAAGGCCGTCAATGTAATTTATGGCTTAATGATCCAGCTGTTAGTAATATTTTATGCAAGTTGAGGCACATAGAGGTAGAACTTCCTCCTGTATATTTTGAAACTTAAACAGGCAGCTGAATAAATAAGTGTCCATCTTCAGTTCAGCTTTATTATGGCAAAGAAGTGTGTATACATACATACATATAAACACAAGTAGATGGGTACTCAAAATTTCCCAACTGAAGAAAATTGCTTAAGCATTTCTAATCACTTTCCGTAGAGCACTGACCACTGTCATTATTTTAACTCTTCATAGCGTGGAGGTTCATCTGTCGCATTACTGGAAACCACTGGGGGTAAAGGTGCTGTCCAAGTTAATGGAAGGACCTGTAAAAAAAATTCCCATGTGATTTTAAGTGGAGGTGACGAGGTGATTTTTAATTCTTCTGGCAAGCATGCTTATGTATCCTTTTACATACGTTTCAGGTGCCATTCTGGGAAGAATTCAGTTCCTTATTACTCTCTTTCATTCCTTGCATGCTTATGTGTGTGCATTTATTACATTAAGGACTGTAGTGTTATTTTCATGCTTAAATTTCTTTTTTGGATATTTTGTGGCTTCCTTAGCATGGAATTTAGATTTTTCAACAGCTCAGCGAGAATGATATCACTACTTCCGGGATACCTTCTTCTGTAAGTATTTTAGAAGCCCAGAGTTCTCCAATAAAGGGAATGCAAATTGAAGCTAGATCTGGGGACCCTTCAGCTGTTGCTGGAGCATCGATATTAGTATCTTTATCTAATCTTCATAAAGATTTATCTATCCTTCCACCTTCTTCTAAAACTGGCGAGAATGTCCAACAGAATGCTGAGGTGTCATCACTACCTTCCGGTCATGGGGATGACACTCCGGATAATGAATTGAAGGATACCACCAATAATGATGATCCGGCTGGAGTTGTCTCTGCTGAGAAAACCATTCTTGCATCCTCTGCCACTGCCAATGAAAATCATAGCCTTGACGGCATGGAAATTGATGCTGGTGTTGATGCAGATGTTGGGAAGGTTACTGGGACTACTTGCGAGTTAAGGCCGTTGTTGCGCATGCTTACTGGCTCATGTCCTGAATTTGATTTAAGTGGTAGCATTTCCAAAATATTGGAGGAACGAAAGGAATTTAGAGAACTTCTTAAAAATGTTGATCCCCCAACTATTTTGGCATCAACCAGATGGCAAGCATTTAAGGACAGTTTACAACAAGGAATTCTCAATCCTGATGATATTGACGTCTCGTTTGAAAGTTTCCCATATTATCTAAGGTGCAAATATTTGCTTCATGGATTATTTTATTTCTTATTTGACTTTCTAATATATGCTACCTTAATTGTATTTTACCTTTAGTGTGTTTTTTGCATGACATCTTATATTTTTACAGTGATACAACAAAGAATGTTTTGATTGCTTCTATGTACATTCATTTGAAGTGCAATGGTTTTGCAAAATTTGCTGCAGACCTCCCTTCAGTGTGCCCACGAATATTGTTATCTGGTCCTGCAGGTAGTGCCATCATTTTTGGTTTTTGCTTTTGGTTTCCCTTTTCAGTAATGAAGAAGTGACAAAATGAATTTTTTTGTAGGTTCAGAAATATATCAGGAAACTTTGTCCAAGGCACTCGCTAAGCATTTTGGTGCCAGGCTATTAATTGTGGATTCTTTTTCGCTGCCTGGTGTATGTTTATTCACAGATTCTATCGTTACTTTTGTATAGGATTTGTAGCAATATAATTTAGTAGTCTTAGAATTATGACTATTTTCTGGTCTGAACTATTCCCTGTATTGTTTGCTTGCTTCTGTTGTTATTGTTTCTTGCTAAGTTTACATCACATCTAATAATTGTTTATACTGTGCAATTCATTTTCAGGGAACAACATCAAAGGATGCTGATTCTGCTAAAGAAAGTTCAAGGCCTGAAAGAGCATCTTTGTTTGCCAAGCGAAGTGCCCAGGCTCCCACATTACAGCATAAGAAACCAACTTCTAGTGTCGATGCTGATATTATTGGTGGATCCACATTAAGTTCTCAGATTATGCTGAAGCAAGAGGCATCAACTGCATCATCAAAAGGCACTAATCTTAAAACAGGTTGCTATTTTGTCCACAAATTAAGCACCAATCATTTGCAAGTTTACTACTTATTGTCTTCTTATGCTAGGCGCCATTATGAAATTTTTATGAGATGAAGGTTACATAATTTGCAGGTGATCGAGTAAAATTTGTTGGCAATTTTCCTTCTGCGGTCTCAGTGCTACAAAATTATGCTTCAAGGTAAGTTGTGTTATCAAAGAATTATTTCTTAATATTTTCACACGTTATGAGCATTAGTGGTTTACCAAATCTTGTGGAGATGTTTGATTTTCTTTAAACTTATTGTTGAGGAGTGTTGACAAACCGGAAGGAGTGAACCTAGTACAACACTTCTCTGTGCTTGGTATAGGTCTTGGTCCCAATCTCGGGTCACCAGCTCTGATACCATGTTAAATTTCCGTGATGGCCTAACTCCTCTTCATAAAAGAGCCTTGTGTAAGGAGGGATACCTCCCACTTATATACAACGCTTAATGACCTTATTCAAGTAATGTGAGACTTCCAACACTCCCCCTCACGACCAGAGGGAGTGAACCTACTACACCACTTCTCCGTGCTTGGTATAGGTCCTGGTCCCAGTCTCGGGTCACTAGCTCTGATACCATGTTAATTGTGAGGAGGAGTTAGGCCACCACGAAAATTTAACAAGGAGGAATATATATGAAGGCTATTTTAATATGCCTCTAAAAAGCGTTGTAGATAAAGAATAATAAATGTTTGGTGGCTGAAGTGTTCTCCTTGCCGGAGGTTAAGTGACTTTTTTTTTTTAACATCTTCAATAATGTTCTTGGAGTTGTGATTTGTGGCTTTGAAGACTAAATAAAGTTCTGTTATGTAAGAGGGTTAAATTCTGCATATTGCTTAATGAGAAATGATGTAACCTTGATAGGTACTGTACTATTAAATTCTTGTGTCAGATATTTGTTTTTTCTTTGTTCCTGTGGAAAGCCAAAACGTTTTGTTTTTATTCTTCTGCTGTGTTGAGCAGGGGACCAAGCTATGGCTCCCGGGGTAAAGTTCTCCTTCCTTTTGAAGGTAATGGGTCTTCAAAAATTGGAGTTAGATTTGATAAATCAATTCCAGATGGCAATGATCTTGGAGGGCTTTGTGAAGGTGATCGTGGTTTCTTTTGTTCTGGTGAGTTACTAAATTTAGTTAAATTTCTGTTTCTTTTGCTGCATGTTGGCTTTTTGTCTGCTATAATTTTGGCTGTTGTGTTAAAAAAATTTTATGCTGCAGCTAATCATTTATTACGAGTAGATGGTTCTGGAGGGGATGACATTGACAAGCTTGCTGTTAATGAAATCTTTGAGGTGGTCAAAGTGCTATGCTTGTCTAAATTCGTCTTTTTTCTTTCAGAAGTCTCTTTTATATGCTTCTATGCTGTTGTGTACATAGGTTGCTTCAGATCAGAGTAAAAGTGGTGCACTAGTGTTGTTCTTGAAAGGTATAGAGAAGGCTATGATTGGGAGCCCTGAAGTTTTGAAAAGTAAACTTGAAAGTTTGCCACAGAATGTTGTTGTAATTGGCTCACATACCCAACTGGATAGTCGTAAGGATAAGGTGCTGTTTGAAGATTGTATTTTGTTAGCTAGCTTTAATTGTAGTTATTTTATGATTTGACAAAGTTACTGCTGCTGATTTTGATGTTGGCATCTCTATGCTTCCAGACCCAGCCTGGTGGCCTTCTGTTTACAAAGTTTGGGAGCAATCAGACGGCGCTACTTGATCTTGCTTTTCCGGTATTATAATCATAGCTCTTGTTTCAAATGATGATGTAGTTTCTGTCTGCTAATGATTTATGTAGGAGTTCTTGTAGTTCACTTGTGCTGTCACCTTCCAAATTCCAATTGGGTTTCTCTTTTAACTTTGCCTGTTTTTAGTATGGATATTCCTTTTCAGTTGATATATTGGTTGTGGATGTTGGTGTGGCGGATAATATGTGTTGAATGATATCTTGCTACAGCATGGCAAATAGTTGTTTACTTGTTTCAGTTGTTGGCTTGAGTATTGTTATTGAACCTGGACTGGACATTTACCCAAAAAGGAACCAGGTCACTGGTTCAACTGCTGGGTTACTAATTAAACCAGTTGAACCTGTTATTAAAAATATATTTTATAATATATTATGAAGAAATAAATTAAATAACTTACACTTTCCAACACAACGTTATAAATTTATAAATCTACAATCTTCAAACTCAAACAAAAATAACAAGCAAAATAAAATCTATCTATCCTTCTTTTAGATTATGGGTCTGCTGCCTCATTAGAAGCTAATTCAAAGGACTTGGCTTCTATTCAAACGGAAGTAACGAAGCACCAAAAATATTCCAAAAGTTATAGGTGGTCCTGAGCTAGACAAAAGTAATCTGACATAGCAATACTATATTCCTGTTACTTTTTTGGGATTACAAAGTGGTGGTTTTTATCTTGGAAGCTGTGGCCTTGTTCTAGTTGGAATTTATTTTTTACTATCATGATAATATACTTTGGTTGTTTTGGTTCTTTCATAAATTAATCAACGACAAATTTGTCATTTGTTTAGGATAACTTTAGTAGATTGCATGATAGGAGCAAGGAAACCCCGAAAGCAATGAAGCAACTTGGCCGTCTTTTCCCCAACAAAGTAACGATTCAGCTACCTCAGGTATCATGTTAGATGAAGTTTATTGTCCAATTATACTGTTGCTATCTACAGATTATGCATCTAATTTCACTTCCAAACTTGTGCAGGATGAGGCTTTGCTTTCTGATTGGAAGCAGCAGTTAGAACGTGACATTGAAACTATGAAAGCTCAGGCAAATGTTGTCAGCATTCGCTCAGTGAGTGTTGCAGTATCACCTGATCATTTTGATGTGCCGTTTTCTTAATATTATGTAGTGTTTGTTCTTGGATAAGACCTGGTTATGTTATTTTATGAATCCTGCTTAGTAGTTTATGATTTTGGAGAATGTGGGATTATGCTTTTATTGTGTGCTTTTTTCCCCAGTAGGGTGAATTTTTCTTGATATCATTTGGAAAATTGAGTAATTGGAGAAATTTTTCTTGCTTGCTTCCCCTCCACAAGCCTGTCCATACCTATCCTGCGTAGTCTTTTGTTTGGCTTGCATTGCCTTTGTCCTAGGGCCAAGTAATTATATGTTAGATATGTAAAGCTTTTTAGTGAACAATAAAGGATCCACTTAAGGTTTGTTTAGACTGGTGTGTCTATTAAGACTATTATTTCTCTGACCTCACTTGGTTTATTCAATATTTTTATTTTTCCATTTGTTATTTGTCAAGGTTTATGAGTTTCTGTAATGATTGCAGGTTCTCAACAGAATTGGGTTTGATTGCCCTGACCTTGAGACTCTCTGCATTAAAGATCAGGCCCTAACCACTGAAAGTCAGTGTATTTGAACTTAACTATTTTTCTAAGTATACAAATATTGAGGTTTGCTGCCTGTAATACTGTTGATAACAATTTGTCAATTTTTTCACTAGGTGTGGAGAAAATCATTGGCTGGGCATTAAGTTACCATTTTATGCATTTGTCTGAAAATTCAATCAAAGACTCAAAGCCTGTGTTATCTACTGAAAGGTTGTTCTCATCATTTTTGGTCATTTCTATCATGTTGTCACTAAAAAGTTGAGCAGCAAAATAAAACATTGTCCCGCCTTTAATTTTTATTAACTCAGTATTATTTTTTTCCATTGGTGCAGCATCAAGCAAGGGCTGAACATTCTACAGGGCATTCTAAGTGAAAGTAAGAACTTAAAGAAATCACTGAAGGTCAGTTTAACATATTTCTTGGGAACTCTTACAAATTTATTCTTTTTCCCATTCCTTCTTGTTGAATAAGATCTTTGCCACACTGGTTTGTCTGGTTTCCTTACATGTCACAGTTTAAATTAAGGTAACATATAAATCCATATTCCACAACTGTCTTTGATTTGTATGTGAATATTATGCCTTTGATGTGAAGGTAATGAAATTCAGAGTCGTTGTCTGATCTGATGGATTTCCTTACTGAAATATATGAGAACTGTATTTTGATCCTTTATACTTATTGAATTTTGTTCCAGGATGTGGTTACTGAGAATGAATTTGAGAAAAAACTTCTTGCTGATGTAATTCCACCAACAGATATTGGGGTCACATTTGATGATATTGGAGCTCTAGAAAATGTGAAGGACACCTTGAAGGAATTGGTCATGCTTCCTCTTCAGAGGCCTGAATTGTTTTTCAAAGGACAGTTGACTAAGGTGGAAAGCTTTTGTTTTTGGTTATCTTCAATTTCATGGAACCCCTTTTGAAGTAATTCATGCCATATGTTTATCATCACATTGCAATTATTTTGTGTATAGCCTTGCAAGGGAATATTGCTTTTTGGGCCCCCTGGTACGGGAAAAACAATGCTTGCAAAGGCTGTAGCAACTGAGGCTGGAGCAAATTTCATCAACATTTCAATGTCTAGCATTACTTCAAAGGTATTAATTCTTTGTGCTATTGTATTTTTATTTGCCTTAGTGAAATGGTATATATTATTTTGTACTTTTGCAGTGGTTTGGTGAAGGAGAGAAGTATGTCAAAGCAGTATTTTCTTTGGCAAGCAAAATTGCTCCAAGTGTTATTTTTGTTGATGAGGTTGGTATAGATGTTCATATATATTTTCCTGTGAAATATTATTTTACTGTTATTTTCTCTTGTACGATGGAAGTTGCTAGTTCCAATTGTCTGTATTTGATTTGTTGCGGTAACTGTGGTAGGTTGATAGTATGTTGGGAAGACGTGAAAATCCAGGTGAGCATGAGGCTATGCGTAAAATGAAGAATGAGTTTATGGTGAATTGGGATGGTCTGCGTACAAAAGATAAAGAGCGTATACTGGTTCTTGCTGCTACAAATAGGCCATTTGATCTTGATGAAGCTGTTATTAGGAGGCTTCCACGAAGGTAAGCATGCTATGTTTGATTTCATCATCATCTATTTAATGTTTTACAGATGGTCCATTCTAATTTTCCAATTCACTTTCTTTTTCTAAACAAATGTGCAGATTGATGGTTAATTTGCCAGATGCACCAAACAGAGAAAAAATTCTTAGGGTAATTTTGGCAAAAGAAGATTTGGCACATGATGTTGACCTGGAAGCAATAGCAAATATGACTGATGGATATTCGGGGAGTGACCTAAAGGTTAGTTTTATATATTGTTTTGGCTGTTGTTGGTTGTTGAAGGTTGCTTCTGCATATAATAGAACATTATTTATTCTTTGGCTGCAGAATCTGTGTGTCACAGCAGCTCACTGTCCAATAAGAGAGATATTGGAGAAGGAAAAGAAGGTTGGTTTCATATGATGTTTTGGTGGTTTTTCATATAGAAGTTTCTTGGGAGTGGTCCCTATTGTTGTTTATGTTCCTTTTCATATGCTGATTGTGATGAGGGGAAAATCTTTAATATGAATTGCCTCTTAAGTCTTCACAAATGGACAACGTGTTGATTGCTTGCTCGTGACTACTGCCATTCATCCTCCAAGACTTCATAAAGTGGCATTTTTTGCTATGTTGTTTCCTTGCCTTTTGCTAGCTCTTTTTATTACACATCTATTTTAAGTGAGTAAAAGATCTTTTTGGTGCCCTCACCTTCAAAACTACAAGATTCGAAGCCCTTGAATTAAAGAATTTGAAAGTACATTTCATTCTCGAAGTTGGTATTTGAACCTGTGCATTTCTTTACTGGGTATGCATTATAGTTCAAGACTTGATGATTGCTTCCACACTTTACATTTACCCATCTTGCAGGAGAGAAGTTTAGCATTGGCTGAGAACAGACCTCTACCTGAATTATGTAGCAGTGCTGACGTTCGACCCTTAAAGGTGGAGGATTTGAGATATGCCCATGAGCAGGTATATTGATTTCATTATCCAAGTTTTGTTTTTTGTTTTCACCTTGTTGATCTCTATGTGGAGAAGTTGGTTAAGATCCAGGTGAACAAACTGCAAAGCCTGTGTGTATTAGTTGTGGATAACATTTGAAACTAAGGGGGTGTTTGGCAAATTAAAAAACCAGTTCAAACCTGTTTAAGTTGAAATGAACTAAATAAATATATATAACATTGAACTGGTTTCATATTATGATTAGTTTTTCTAAATTCTATTTGAACTAGTTTATTGTTGTATATTTTTTCGTAAATCTTGGTGAATTCTTTTTTGAAATTTAAATATCAAATAAAGTGGCATTGATGTCTGTCTTCTGTTTTGAATAATTCTGTGGTCACCGTTTTGTTGGGGCACTTCTTTTTTGTTGATGTAATTCCTTGACAAGGTAGTGAGAATCCAAACTACAACTTGTCAATGATGCTAATTCAGCTTTCCTTTTAAACACTTGGAAGTTTGATGGGTGTTTGCTTACAAGAAAATGAAATCTGTAGGCTTTTTGACTGGCTGTCTATCAAGGAAAAATATTGACATCGTAAGGGGAGTTAGTGGAAGGGTTGAAGTTGCTCCATATTTCAAATGAGTTGCTCATTGAGCATTAAAATAGGAAACAGGGTTATGTCAGTGTAGAATAGGAATGAAAAGTCTAATGAATGACTGTCGAATAATAAGTGTGCTGGTGGAGAGGAGGAGGGAGAATGGCAGCAAATATGGTGAGTGGGAGAGTGAAAAGTTAAATGAACAGTAGGCATGTTGATCAAAGCAGGTATGGAGAGGCTTACTTTAACGAAACATTCGGCTACATTTGTGAGGACTGAAGCTGAAGCACTCGGCTTACTGAATCTGTTATACAATTGTATTTCACGGTGGTCACGTATACCGTAATGGATTACTTTTATGGCTTGCAACACTGTTAGAACCCAGGGGTATTTTAGAAAGGAAGGGAAAGAGGCAGTTATAAGAGCAGTTACAAGGGGAGAAGTGCATAAATCAGAGAGGGAGAGTAGGAAGGCATTCAAGCAAATATTTGAATTGGGAATTGGGTTAGGGAGACCCCTGGCTTCTCGAATTGTCAGAACTGGGAGTATTCCGGCCACTCGCAGCGCTGGGTTTGTGTCTTCTATATATGCTATAGTACTGTTCTGTATTAGTGATCATAGAAGTATTGTGATGTAATTATGTATTTATCAGTTCAGCATATTGTGTGTAATACTATGATAGTAATATTAATAGCATAGAATGTCAGTATCTCCTCTGTTTTTGGGTTGGTTCTCATGGTTTTTGGGTTGGTTCTCAACAAACACTAATGTATATTGTATTTATCTGCCTTTATGTAGGTGTGTGCAAGCGTGTCATCAGAGTCAACAAACATGAACGAGCTACTCCAATGGAACAACCTTTATGGAGAAGGTGGATCGAGAGAAATGAGATCTCTGAGCTATTTCATGTAAAGCTCTCTGTATAGCATTTCTTGCTTAGGCTATTCTTCTATCACCTAAATGGTGTAAAGGTTAGTGACCAATGAAAATTGGAAATTCCTTCGTTGGTCTTGCCCCTATTGTATCATATTATAGGTTTTCATTTTCCTTTTGACCACCCTTCACCTACCATCCTCCTCTATTATGGCTTCTCCAAATTTTTTCAACCTTAGTAAAAATGTTAGAGAGTTTCACTGGCGATAAGCTTAATTTAGGTTCTCTGCTCTTCAACCCTTTTCCTCCCTTCGGCTTCCTCCCGGACTCTGGGGGTGCCCTGTTCTGGGCTTTTCTGATTGTAAATTCCCAGTTTCCTCAACTAATAAAATCATTATTTTTCAACTTTTTCTCAAATAAAGTGTGTTCCGTAGTAATTGTTGGTTATTTGCATGAGTTAAGAGGTAGAATTTTTTGGTTGGTATGGCAAATCTAGTACTGTAATTGTTGATGGTGTTTTAGAAATAAGAAATTATTGTTGATAATGGTATATCAGTGTTAAATGAGAATTCCTCTGCAAATCCGAGAAAATTAAGAGTTGATATTTTAGAATTGGTGGCTATTAGAGTGGTTTGCTAGATGCCACTACATTTATAGTTGTATAGCTATCATGGCACATATCAATTCTGCTGGGCTGAAGGATTTCTATTATGTCTTGTTCACCGAAAAATTAATAAAAAGAAAACTTAGCATAATGGTTTTTCACTTTTTCTTTTCCCTATATGTTGGTTAATAATTCTTGCTATCTTCTCTTTTGATCACTTCATAAAACTTGTGGTCGGAGTTTCGGAAGTTAATTCTTATAGCAAGACTAGACGAGTGGCTTATGAAATATAGTTCAAGACTTCAAGTGGCATCCTCAAATGATTTTTATGTTTAAGGTTCCTTCTGGTTTGATCACTTTGAGACAACCAAAAAGCTACTGGTGAGAACTACATAAACTCTTGGGGCATAATTTTCGAACAAAAAACTTGATTTATTAGTTGCAAAGACTCACTAAATTTGTTTGGGTTAATGGGAAAGCAAATCATAGAGAACGAAAAAATAAAAGAAAATAGTCACATGGAATTAAAGTTCAATAAAAATAGAAGGATGAATAAACTAATTTAACCTTAATTTTTTGATCCGGCTGAGATTTTTAATATCTTGCACAGTAAAGATCTATTTATTTTGATGGAAAATGGATAAACGTTTTTGGTACTTTTCGACAATGGTTGAAAATGTGATCTGATAAATAATGAAATTGTATTTAATTAAAATTTTAGGAGTTATTCTGAAAAGTGACTTAACTTCCTAGTTTTATCATACTCGAGGGATTCAGATTCGTTCGTATACATGAAGGGATCATATTAACCTTGATGGGTCATCTAAATTGTCCACTCCTTACTTGGGTTGTTCATTCTTTCATCCAACAGTCTAATATGACTTTTTCATATATATGAGAGGATCTAAATTTTTTGACGAACTGTAAAATCTTACTAAATGGCTATGATAGAATAAAAATAGGTGGGCCGAGGATTGGGTTAGCTTGAATTCACTGTACTAATTGACACCTATTCACATTAATGTTCAATAACAATTTTTTTTATTAAACATGACTTTTATTATTTTTGGAAAAAATTAAATATATAACTTTTAAAAAGAAATTATGACAGTAAAAATATATCCTGAAGTCATAATTTTTTTAATTTTTAATTTTAAAAACAACTCTAATATCATTAAATATTTGATAGTCATATTGATTAGATAATAGATAATGTTCAAATTCATCAAACGATTTATAATAATG
>JASKGM010000001.1:13698303-13749812 GCA_034509205.1 Ceratonia siliqua | reverse complement strand
CAGAACAAAGTTGCTTGATGATATAACTCATAGCTAAAGTGTGCAGCTTTTTCTTGTATTTTTCAAATCTTCTTCTTCCTCTTTTTATAAATATCCAAAGTTAGCCTTGTGACTCTTCTTCCTCTAATTTTTGCTTTCTTTAAGGGATTGGATTTGATCTTCCTTGAAAATTGCAACTTCTATCTTAAGCTTCATTCTTTATCTTCATACTTGATGCCGAGATGAGATGAGAGATTTTTGCATTAATGACACATATTTTCTTTCCTTCTAGAGAAGTCTCTTATTTCTTGTTTTCATTTGACTTGGGCTTGTAGAATGTGTTTTCCTTTCTTTGTAGAACCACTCCTTCAAATGTGTTGCAGAAAATTTTTCTTCATTGTGCGTAGCATATGGTTGAAGGAGGAAAATTTATTTTACTTCGTGGTTGTTTCCTTCCCGAAGATATTGCTAGTTGTAGCCTCTTGTCTTTCATTTTCTTTTTTACTTGAGGTAACGTGTTCCAACTACCATCATTTCTTTTCCTTCTTTATTATTTTGATTTTGCATTAAATGTCTTTACTGCACCAATTATGTCTTATTTTATTTTGTCTTTTTTCTTCAAACTCTTTCTCTTTAGCCCATGTTTCTTTATTATTTTTGCAAAGAGTACCACACATTTGACTTTTCAACATATTGCTTATTACACTTTTATTTTTTTTGCTTTTTACCCAATGTATCATTTGATACTGCTCATTGTTTATTTGTTTGACTTCTCTAATTTGAATGCATTTCGTTATTTTATAAATTCATATTTCAAATATAACAACTAATTAATGTAATAATTACTTATTTTGATTTCATTTAAATTTTGATTTAAATATATTAAGAATTTATAACTTTAAAAGTATTTTTCAAAATAGTTTGTTATTATCAAAATTTTAAATCATTCTTTGATGAAAAGTTGAGACTAACAGTACTATGGCTTGATTCTCTTCTCATCGTCCTTCATCATATAGCGCAAAAACGGTAGATTATTTCCAAACAAACATACATTTTCTTATTGGCCATCACCGTATTATATGTTGGGTTCTGATGAAACTGAATGTGGCGTTAATAGGAGATTTGCACCAAGTAACAAAGTTGGCGAGGAGGCTTGACTGCACATATATAGCTGATCAAGGGTGAATGAACGGAAGAGAGAGATCGTGATGTTATGTTTGCCTTTAATTCTTAACATTATGATCTGACTTAGACCCAGTTGGCCCCTGGTTTTTATGAGGCATGCATATATCTCTTCCATGAATTTTCTTCGACAAGCATAGAAACCATTGAGGGACCTTTTCCAGCTTTGAACATCCACATACTCACAAGCAGCGATCCATTCTAGTGAATTATAGTAAGCATCTCTTGGATTCTGCTTTTCCCGGTAGCATGCATTCTAATAGGCTCTGATGAGTCCAAATATTAGTATTAGAAGTCCTCAAAGAAATAGCACTGAAGAGATCTCAAACCTAAAAAACTAAAACTCGTTTATTGAAAAATGAAAACCACGAAGGAAACCCACCCAGCCTTCTTTGTTGTTACCAGGGCTGATCACCATCAATCAAACTAGCCGCTGAAGCTAAGCAAACATTTATTATATTTTAGTATATTCTTATACTATGCATCTAAAATATAAACAGCGTTTTATGTGTGGTTGAAACACAGGGTTTGTTTCCATTTCATGATCTTGCCCTGCATTTGTTTTGTGCGTTCCAGCTATTTTACCCCCACATTATGTGTCTTCCTCTCTTTATAACAACATCCTATACTTATTGTTGTCTTTCTCTTGGTTCAATAAAAGTGAGCATAAATTTTGAAGTGGGACTTAGTGATAAGAAATTTAGATAAATTCATATGATTTTAGGTTTAAACTTTTACATCACAATTCCTTTTTTTTTTTATTATTACTACTCACATTCTTTCACATACCTCATTCAACTACTTGATTTTTGTTTGTGAGAATTATAAAATACTATTGTTGTAAGAGAAATTATATATTGACATTGTTTGCTTAAATTATACCTATATATTTTATTGTTTCAAATATTCAATTAATTTTTCTAATTTTAAAAAGATATTTTTAAATGTATGTATATATAACTTTTCATATAAGTAAAAAAAATTAAAGAAAAATAGCCAATGACTTAATGACTCAGTGACATCTCTTTTAATTTTAAATATTAGAAGACTAGATCTCATAGATTTAAATTCCAGTGTGCTCCTTTCTTCAAATTCTTAACCTATTGTGTTCCTAATTAGAAAATTGTTTTTTTTTTCTGTTGAAAAATAGTATAAATATAATTAAAGGGGGATGAGGTCTTCTGGGACTGGGATTCAGAGGTATTTCGAGCCAGGTTTAGCCTAAAGTCAATCAGCAGGCTCCACTGGTCCAGTTGAAGCAGTTAGAGTAGCCCAGTCCAGATTTATTTTCCATGCCTGAAATGCCTCATGAACGATGGGGCATGGGCCATGGGCCAGTTTTCACATGAACGATACTCGTGATGCTTTGACCCAAAAGAAAAAAAATTTGCAAGTTCGTACGAAGACCTGGCAGCAAACTGATAAAACGAAAACCCTCGCCCCGTTTTGGGGCGAAGAAGGGTCGAAGTGTGGCTTAGCCGGTATATATGCTGCGAACAAGGTAGTTTCATTCCCGCTTCGGTTTTGGCGGTAAAATCTGCAAGTTTCTATCTCTCTCTGAAACCCACAGGTTCTGTTAATTATCTCGTGAATTTCTGGAGGCTTTTGTTACTCAGGTCATATAGTAAATACTGTTACAGTGGGGGCTAAAAAAGTGACCGTTGATCAAGTGGGTTTACAGGGCAAGCAGCGATGCCAGTTGAATCACAAATTATCAAGCTTATAAGTAAAGGGGTTGTTCATAGAATTTGTGCCGGGCAAGTGATCTTCGACCTTTCTTCTGCAGTTAAGGAATTAGTCGAAAACAGCTTGGATGCCGGTGCAACTAGCATTGAAATTGCTTTGAAAGAGTATGGCGAAGAATGGTTCCAGGTCATCGATAATGGTTGCGGCATTTCACCCAATAATTTCAAGGTATTCTATCAGCACTAAAATGGGATGTCTTGGCTTGATTGTAATTATTTCAGAGTTTAAGAGAACGTTTACATGCAAAAATGTCGTAAGGCGAGCACAATTGGTTGCTTCGCTGAGCTCATTGCATTATTTGATTAACGTTGCACTTGTATATTAGCTCAATCATATAAATTCAAGTTTTATAATGTTTTTCGTAGTTCAAAGTCTCGCAATGATCAATATCTCAAATTTCCTTTATGTCACTAGTGATATAAAATTATTAAATTATATTAATTAATATAAATATAAAAATACAAAAATATTTTATTTTATTATATATTATATTTACTAATATATTTATAGTTATATATATTAATTATTAATATAGAAAATTAATAAAATCGAAAATAGAAAGGATCTGTTTTTGACATGAAATGGATATATCCATATATCTCTGACTTATATTTATGAGATAATAAAATGCTTTCTCACCCCTCAGTACTAATTTATATAGCTCAGAAGTCAGAATGTAGTTATTGGTGTCTTGGACATCATATGCATTATGGATCCATTGACCCAATTTCATATTTCTGTGGTTGTAAGGGGCATTGGTTGTGTGCTTGTGTGAAAAGTAATTCTGAGATATGATAGATAATCAACAATAGGCAAGCTCTATCTCAGCCAGATAATGAGAGGATATATGCTTCAAACGGAATGGTTCTATAAAAGGTTATCTTTGGCCTTATGGAACGGTTCTATAAAAGGTTATCTTTGGCCTTATGGAAATTTTTTGCAGGTTCTTGCACTTAAGCATCACACCTCAAAATTAGCAGACTTTCCTGATCTTCAGTCTTTGACCACATTTGGCTTTAGAGGGGAGGCATTGAGTTCTCTCTGTGCTTTGGGGAATCTGACAGTTGAAACAAGATCAAAGAATGAGTCAGTTGCTACACACTTGACTTTTGACCATTCAGGCCTACTAGTCGCTGAAAGGAAAACTGCACGTCAAATTGGTACCACTGTCACTGTTAAAAAGTTATTCTCCAATTTACCTGTCCGAAGTAAAGAATTTAGTCGTAACATTCGCAAGGAATATGGGAAATTAGTTTCACTGTTGAATGTGAGTGTCTCTTTTCTATGACAAAGTTGAGTAATTTTTATACTCTCTGATGCTTTCCTTTAACTTGTTGAGATTCAGGTTGTTCATGTGTAACTTCTTAATTATTTGGATATATAGTTATCACTTATATTAGGTTCAGTATGCCCATTTCTTTTTTAAATAATGAAATAGTTCCCAAAAGAAAGAAAGAATTGTTTTGATCCTCTGGGGGGGGGGGGGATCTTTATTTATAATTATAAGTTACTGGTTTTTTTTATCTATATATTTTTTATTTTCTCTTTATTTGCCAAGTTCAATGTAAAGTTTAATCTTGATTATGAATATTTGGTGATTGGTAAATTTATTTTATATTGGGATTGGTGACACAACTATTGTAGACTTGGCGAAGCTGATGGTTGTACTGGTATAACGGTGTGGTGAAGCATGACAGTGTGCCTTAGGTGGTGGGTGCATCATGCATGTATTAATGACGAGGTGGTAGTAAATGAATTATTTTGCTGGAGTTGGCCCTGTTGTGGCTGTTAGAGCAAAGTTATGTTGTCTTGTGATTTGTCAATGTGTTGGTAGTCTTGGGTTAATCTTTTAGGTTAGTAGATTATGAGGTATGATTTGTGCAGATTTGTACTTAAAATCATCATAGCTGTTCTTATTGTTACTATTATTTTGAGTAGGATTTTTTTGTTCTAATGATAGAAAGTTGCTGATTGTAGTTTCAAGTTTCAACATGTTCATAGAAAATCTCTATGCCTTTGGGAGGGTTGATGTGAAAACTTATGTACTCAATTAATGTCATAGCTTTCTTCCTTGTTGATTTAATGGGAGTTTGCAGGAACCTGCATCCGTGCAACATGATTGGAAATTACTTTGTGCCATCTGTTAGAACAAATTACATATAGAATTTCTATATTTCTTATGGCTTAAGCTGTTTTATAGTTGAGAATTCATAAATAGAATGATAGCTCAGACTTGTAAATTTGAATTCTAGATTGTTTCTCTTCCTACATACAACCCACAAATATTAGGCCCATGTGTTAGGGGTAGTTCTAGTTACATGTAATTAAATTCCCATGCTCAATTCAAGCTGATGTTTTGTGGTGGTTGGTAATAGTATTACTGTATTACTATCTGTTATTCTATGTTTGTTAATTTGATTTTCTTCTGCCATCAATTCTTCAGGCGTATGCCCTTGTTGCAAAAGGTGTTCGTTTTGTCTGCACCAACACAACTGGAAAAAATGTAAGGTCTGTGGTACTTAAGACGCAAGGAAGTCGTTCTCTTAAAGATAACATCGTAACAGTGCTTGGCATGAACACCTTAAGCTGCTTAGAGCCTGTGACATTATGTATCTCTGATAGTTGCAAAGTTGATGGTTTTCTTTCCAAGTCTGGACAGGGTAGTGGACGCAATTTGGGAGATAGGCAATATTTTTTTGTTAACGGTAGGCCTGTGGATATGCCTAAAGTCAGCAAAATTGTAAATGAATTATATAAAGGGGCAAATTCTCGGCAATATCCCATTGCAATCTTGGATTTTACAGTTCCTCCTAGTGCATATGATGTCAACGTGACTCCTGATAAGAGGAAGATATTTTTTTCAGAAGAAAGTGCTATATTGCAAGCCCTGAGAGAGGGTTTGCAACAAATTTATTCTCCTAGTAATGCCTCTTATACTGTTAACAAAGTTGAACAACCTGCTGTGGAAGAAGACTGTGTTGAGTTGTGTTCTTCTCATAGGAAGTCTCATATCATAATGAAAAAGTCATCCCCAAATGGCATTATTCCTCAGAAGGAGCATAATACCGAATGCGACAATGCTAGTATTCCTCAGGAGGAGTGTAAAGAGAAGCATAATACTGATTCCAACAATATTTCTGAATCTGCTGCTGATGATCAATACTTACATGTTGAAGAAGAGTTAAACCTTGAGAATGATGGGAGTTTAATGGGCAAGGAATTCACACTCAGAGCCCATGGCACTTTAAAGGCTGATAAAATTGGAAGACAGACAATACATTCTGATAGTACCATACCTGATCAAGCTGCTTTTGTAAGAACAGATGAGAATGGGGTTGCTTCAAATAAAAATTCATATAATCATTCAAGCCGTGTTCAGTCAACTCTTAACAAATTTGTTACTATAAATAAAAGAAAGCATGATAACATCATTACAGCTTTATCTGAAGTACCTGTCCTTAGAAATCAAGCTCTTTATTGTCAACCAAAGACTGCAAATACCGAAACGCACAACTTGATTACAAGATCATCACTTCATTATGACCAAACTGATGGAACCGCAAAGGTACATGGAAGTGAGTCTTTGCAGCATCCTGATAACATCATCCACATAAGTGAAAATTCAGTTTCTTCTAGAGGTGATTCTAGTGACAAAGAGCCTAAAATGGTATGTGGGTTTATACTCAAACATTCCTTACATTTGTTTGAATTGCTACAATTATAAATACCTACTTATTCAGTTCTTGAAGCATATGTTTGTCAAATTCAGACCCAAGTAGTGCATATGCTTGTACTGTAAATTGTTGTATAAAATTCTTATTTGATATTTGTGGGATTGGTCCTTTATAAATGTTAGAGTGGCGTAAAAACTATTTTTCAATCATCCCATTTATAAAATCCTGATTTTAGATATTTCCCAAATTGTAAGTTTTTTATCATATTTATCAATGAAGACTGATAAATAAAATAAGTAACCTTAAATTTTTAGAAGTGGATGTATGTAATAACATTGCTTGCTTGCTGTATTTCTATAAGGGCTATAAAGATCTTGGGCGTTTCTGTTAAGTTTAATGTCTTTTTCATTAATAATCCCTTGTCTACAGTAAAGGGGTTGTTCTTTTGTTTCATGGTAACAAGAATCTTGAATATGTTTTACTGGGCACCTTTATTTATTCATGTGGTTGTTGTTTTCTGTGTTGAGCCCCACTTGCAATCTCTCTGGTTATATGTGTGACAAATTGCCTCTAATTTGGAAACAACTGAACACTTTTTTTGCATTGTCCAGCAGACAGCTTCATTTGGAGTATGCTTTTTGGTGTCTTTGATGATTCTTAGGTGTGCCCTCAAATCCTGGACTTGGAGAGTTTGCTTTTGATTGAAATTTGTGCATGGTTGGACTAAGGAGGGAAAAGTACTGTATGACTTTGAGTTTGGCCTAACTCTACACCCAAAACTCGAGTTATGAGTGGGAGGTTTGCTTTAGCTTATATCTTGCATGTTCTCATCCTCCATCTCCAATGTAGGACTTGCCAACACTCCCTCTCCACATCGGAGCTGTGAGGTTGGTATTCTCAGTTACAGAGCGTGGACGGTTATACCCCGGACCGATATATGGTGTTGGCCGGCGACTTTGATACCATGTTAGACTTTAGGCTTAGACTAACTCCACACCCAAAACTTGAGTTATGAGTGGGAGGTTTGTTTCAGCTTATATCTTGCATGTTCTCATCCTCCACCTCTGTTGTGGGACTTGCCAACAAGTAATATAACAGTGTGCTTTGCACTCTAGCCCTTGATGTCTATGGTTGGAATAAAATGCTTGTATATTTAGGAAAGTATTTGACCCTTTTGGGATAGGGTTGTTTTATGGCTTCTTTTTGGCGATTAACACATGGTTTCTTTCAAGGATTTTCCTGGGTAGACATGTGCGGGGTTGGAGGGCTCTCTTGTATTTGTATTTGCCATGCATTTTTGTTGTTGTTGCTTTGTCTTAGGAGCATACTTATCCTCCTTTTCTTTGTATTTCATTCTTTCTCATAAGAATTTTCGTTTATCTAAAAAACAATTCTACTTGCTCTTCACTCTTGATATATTTTTCATATTTGCATGTGCTAATTTCCAGGAATTAGATAAAGTGAAAGTAGTATCTCTAGCTGATGCAGAATCAGTTGCTCCATCTAGCAGTGATCCAATCGATATCTCAGAGCATGTTTTGGTCTCAGACCCACCATTACATTCATCTGCTTTACAGTTAGATTGTCCCAAATCTTCTGGTCAGAAGATATGCTCCCGCATGCAATTTTCTTTTCAAGACCTTAAGACAAGGAGAGAAAAGAGGCGTTCTGTGTTGCAATGCAGTAATTATAGATGTCAAAAAGTGAATGTCAAAAGGTCTTTATTTCAGATACCTTTATTTGAACCAGAAATAGTTTCTACATGCTGTTTAAGTCAACTGACTTCTTACAATTTCTTCTAGTTGCTATACTGCTGCGACCTTGGAGCTTTCACAACTGGGAATTGAAGAGCGGAAAGAAAGAGCTTTAGCTGCAGCAACCAATGAATTGGAAAGAATTTTTAAGAAGGAAGACTTCAGCAGAATGAAGGTTTTTATATGCTTTATATTGTCATTTTATATGCTTGTAATACTTCTAATAGTGCCAAGTCTCTTACCTTTTTGATTGTGGAAGGCTTGGCTTGTGTAAATGTCAATTCCTGATTTTTTTTTTTTAAAATAGTTGTTGCCACGCTGTTTGGGTCTTTTGTACCTTAGTAAGTGGTGGACTAAGCTGTTCAGGAGTTTTTTAGTTTTCTTACCATTTAGAAAACCCAAGCCAATCTGTATTTGGAATACAAAATCCTCATATCTAATCTACCATGCCAAAATGACATTTTTTCCCCTTAAGCTGCTAGATTATGCGTGTACTTTTGGATTACATATAGGCTATAATTACTTGCTGATTGCTTAGACTTTATGTTTTAATAGGTGATTGGGCAATTCAATCTTGGATTTATCATTGGGAAATTGGATCAAGATTTATTTATTGTGGATCAGGTAATTTCTGATCCATGCTTCCAAATTCGTAATATCTACAGTTTTTTTGGCCATCAACTTGAATGATAAATCCATATAAATGTTTCATTTTGTTAAAATTTATTGTCTCAATTCTTTTTTGGATCAAAACATAATTCATAACACATTGAATAATGTATTTTCAGCATGCTGCTGATGAGAAGTACAATTTTGAGCGTCTATCACAATCAACCATCTTGAATCAACAGCCTTTGCTTAGGTGAGGAGTTTATATATTTGTTTACTTACAAAAATATTATAGTTTTTTTTTTTCTTCATCTTTCTTTTTCTGGAGAGGAGGGAAATTGTGACATTTCAAAACTGCAATAACATGATACAACGAAAATGCTTATTTTGATTCAGGTACTGCATCCTCTCTTGTGGGAAAGGTAAAGGAACTTGTTGAGTTCAAAATTACATTTTGTGTTTAGACTTCAGGGTAGAAACTTCGATAGTTCAAGTACTGTTATTGAAAACGTATGTTGTGTTATCTACACTGTACTGGTGACACATGATTGAGTAATCTCTTTGCTTTATTTGTTCAAGATCTAAATTCAACCAAGGTCTGAACCTTGTCTTTCCAAATTACATATGTAGGCCACTAAGATTGGAGTTATCCCCAGAAGAAGAAATAGTTGCTTCAATGCACATGGACATAATCAGGTATTAGTAGAGCCCTATTGGATAAGTATTATTCTAATATTAATCCTGAATCAAGCAAACTGCATTTTTTTATTAATAGTTTGCTTTAGCCAATACAGAAATGTTGCTGCACCAGTATCTATGATTTACTTTCTTATTTGTTTCAGATCATGATATGAGAAAATGACCATATTGGTTGTCTCTCCTTATGCATATTCCATGTAATAAATACATCATTTAAGTATTTAATAGTTAAGTAATGTTATCTTAAAAACAATTATTTCATGTTGTACCAGTCTTTAATTTTCTCTACTATATTAAACTCAACATGCACATACCACTCATGGTCCACTTGAGAGCTGAGCTCAAACTACTGCACTGTGTTAGGCTAAGTCAAATCAATGATTGACCTAGACACCCTTGATTGGTGCGTGGCCAGATAGTTTTCAGCCACAAAGTGCAAACAAGATATTCAAGAGATGTAGGCATAAAATTATATCATGTCTACTGTTTCATCAATCAGATCCTAAACCAGGTTAAGATGCAACAGCGATTATGTTCTTCTATCTTCTAATTTCAAGGAATTAACATCCTCATCTTTTGTCATTCCTTTCCTTTTGTTAATTTCGTATAAGTGTGCATGTGTGTGCACGCACGTGCAAAGAAGGCAATTATTAATATGCTTATGGCAAATTGTGGTTTGGGGTTGGATAGCTTTACAATTCATTGTCATCAACTATAGGTGAATGCTATTAAAAACATGCTATTCAAATAGATTCACCTTTTGCATTCCTAGTTTTTGGTAACCAGGCTCCCATAGACTATGAATTTCATTGAGGTATAAGTGAGCAGTATGGGATGTTTGAACAAATCAAGATGCTGTCGAAGCTCTGAGCTTGAGAGTTCCCAACCCCCAACCTCGTCTCTTGCTGAGCTTGTTTATGTTCCCAAACTATTCCTGGTAGCTGATATCCTTTGTTGTGGTTGGGGTGGCTATTGTATGTCAGAAATGAAGATTTTGTTATAATTAATGAAAGATGACAGTAGTTTAGTTGAACATTGGTCCAGAGGTTCTGCTTATGGATACACCATTAATACATTATTTAGTTCCTTTTTAAGATTTAGTCTGGTTAGTAACGTGCATTTGTATTATTGCCATTTTCAGGAAGAACGGATTTACATTGGAAGAGGATCCAAATGCTCCACCTGGATACCATTATAAATTAAAGGCTGTCCCCTTCAGTAAAAACATAATCTTCGGAATCGAAGGTGGTTAACTCAGAATTTTCTTGATTTTATTTATGTTGATTTTTAATTCAGGTGATTCTATTGGTTTATATGATCAAGGTAAACAAAGGAATGCCTTGTCCACAACCTCTTTGTTCATCAGATACATAATTTTCAGTCTATGATTCTCCCTTTTTTCTTTGGGGTTCAATTTCTCTTCACTCTATGTTTTCACTTTGGGATATGGCTCAGACCAAGCTGAAAAGTGGAGCTTATCCAACATGTCTTGAGTTGATATTTGCTGCAACTACAGAATTAGTAGTATCCTCGACTAAATACATGCTAAATCCGCAATTCGCAATATGTCCATTGCCAACCGTACTTGCTTCAGGATGCGTAGTAGTCACTCACATTGTAGTTAAGCCTAAGAACCATCCCCAATAAAGGTCTCTGATGTGTGCTTCACCTTAGGAATCATTATGCACCTACTCATGCCCTTTAAATTGAAATTTTGTCCGATCCATACCAAAATGTGGTTATTTCTTTCCAAAATACACCCCAGGGCCTGAGCTTTGATCTATAGATTAATGAGTATATTTGCATGCTTGTGAACATGTGGGGCATTTCTTCTTGTGCCTAATCAAGCATGTTAAAGATTTTGTCTACTCAAAATGATATATTTGCTAATTGAATAATGTATTGAAGTGATTACTGATCAGCATTTCTCCCAACAGATGTTAAGGACCTGATATGTACCTTGTCTGATGGACAAGGGGAATGCTCCATTGTTGGTAGTTATAGACTGGACACCTTAGATTCTCTTTGCCCTTCAAGAGTTCGTGCAATGTTGGCATCACGTGCATGTCGATCATCTGTTATGATTGGAGATCCACTTGGAAGAAATGAAATGCAGAAGGTAGTAAAACACATTACTTTAACCACCACCTCAACCTCCTCCCCCTCGTTAAAAACGCACACACATAACACATTCATTAGAAGAAGTGCAGAAGAGGAATAATTAGAAGCATTTAGTGTAGTGGATACTAAATCTAAAGAAATTTTTTAAACCTTCCACTCTGACAGGCTTGAGAATTTGTAGCAACATGCACCGATGAAACTCATATATTCTTTTTGTTTCAGATACTCGAGCATTTGGCTGAGCTGAAATCTCCATGGAATTGTCCTCATGGAAGACCAACAATGCGTCATTTAGTCGACTTGACAACAATTTATAAGAGGTCAGAATTAAACAATGTAGATATTGATTCATGAGGGAGTTCTACTCTGATTACCGTTGCCAGTTCAGGTTCTGGGATCAACTAACTTAATTTGTATATATTTCCCTATATTCACGTCTACGTGATATTCGCTCTATTGCCTGAGGAATCTGGATGTTGTAAGTATCTTTGCATAAGCATGCTTGATAGTTGATGCTGAGCTGCTGCTTTATTTTTCCGCTTTATTTTTCTGCTTTATTTTTCTCTATTCCTGTCCTCGTTCATCATCTACATAATCCTATTGGTGTATGACCGCCGGTCCTTCCTATGGTTCTCCCGCTTTTTACGTTTTAAATGAACTGGATCTTTTGACCTCTGAGCTCATTTTTATGGATGACTTCTCAATGGTCTGTATTTAAATTTTAAGACCCACTGAAACGACAAGAACAGCGATGAATCCCGTAAAAGCACAAGATTCTCCGGGACACAACGTCCGTACTTTGAACAAAGTGGAATGGTTGATACTTGGTAGATTAATTAACCCCTATAAAATTTCTTCTTCTTTTTTCTTTTTTAAAGTAAATTTGTCCTATGTGGTTTATATTATATAGGGGTGTTCAAGAGTGGAACCAAATTGATTAAAGCCTATTAAACTAAGCCAAACTAACAGGTTTGGTTCTGTTTAATAAGCTAATCAGTCCAGTTTGACTTAGATTAAATATCATATTTGTTAGATGTTGATTTGGTTCAAGATTTTAAAATGTTTAGAACTTAACAAATTTAAACTAACTCGAACAATCAATAGCTTAGACTTGTGTTATTTTAGAAACTTAGATGAATTTAAATGAACTAACTCGATCATTCAATAAGTTTAGTTAACTATTGTATTTGATATAAAATTTAATTGAACTTTGTTATTTAGACTATGTTTTATATTTGATAGAATTAATTAATTCTTTTTTAATATTACATCAAAGAAATAATGAAAAAAAATTGTCATCAAATGAATTTTTAATAATAAATCTTGTCAATTTTGATAGATAAAATTTTAAAATAAAATTTTACTTTAAATTATATTCTTAACATATAATGTCTACAACTTGGTTATAGTATTCACTATTCAGTTTGTTTTTTCTTTGGCGATTACAGCCACGGTAGGCAACATTTTTTTTTTGGTTTAATTTTTTAATTTTTTAAAATTAATTAATTATTTTATATATTATATATTGTTTTAAGAATTTTTTAAAATTCTTTTGAGTTTTGTTTAAAATTTTTAATCTATGAATAAATAGTAAAAAAAATTATAAATGAATAATATAAGAAATACAAAAAACTATTTTTAAAAATATATGATATAAAAATAATTAATTAATTTTAAAAATTAAAAAAAAACAAACAAACAAACAGACAAATCAATGTGATTGTACTTAACCCTTTCTCTCGCTTAATATTATTATTATTAACGGACGTTTTACATATTTTACACCGTGGATCGGGTCAGTTAATTGGGTCGAATTTTATCCAGAACCTGTCCGGTGGCGTAAAGCGGTGGAAATTGAGAATAAGTATCGTCAACTTGTCGTTGATAACAACTCTTCCGTCTCCGTCTTCGTTGTCCTTCCTTTTTACATTAACATAATCGACGACACAGACTCTGAAAGAAGACATCAACAACCGATTCGCATTGTTAAGGGACTGTCCCATCCATCATGGTATTTGTTTTTCTCTCTATTTGACGAAGTTCATAATTTTCAAGCCCTAGAATGCTAGGAGCACAAACAATGGATACCTAGATCTCATGGGCTACTCGTTCCCCCGTATTCTATTTCGTTCTTCTTATTATTTTCGGTCGAAACCTTAGTGGGTTCAACTCCCCCCTCCCCTGCCCCCAGCATACGGTGTCGGTGTCCTAAAGATAAACGCTGGGTTTTTCGTATTTTCGCGTCGATTTTTTCTTCTCAAATCGAAGCTGTAGGGTTATTGCTACAGTCAGTGTCAATTTCGCTCCCATTCGTAGCCTACCTCTTCCTTTTTTGACTATTTGCTCATTGTTGCAGCTTCCTCTTTCGCTTCTCAAGACTGCCCAAGGGCACCCAATGGTAAGTAAGGTGTATGAATGGTTCTTTCAGATTTGTTCTGAAACGCATTCTATTTTGCTTTTTTTTTTTTTTGTATAACTTGTGTTGTTCTGCAGGATTTGTAACTTTTGATTTTTTAACATATTGCAACAGTTGGTTGAACTGAAAAATGGGGAAACTTATAACGGACATTTGGTTAACTGTGATACATGGATGAATATACATCTCCGGGAAGTCATTTGTACCTCTAAAGTAATGTCCTTTTACTGGCCCTTATTGCTTTTGTTTCTATCATCTTCTTATATGCTATATACTTGGCCATTTGATGTTCATTGAAAAAGTTAGATTGAAATTGACAATGTAGGACGGAGATAGATTTTGGCGAATGCCTGAATGCTACATACGTGGCAATACGATTAAGTACCTCAGAGTTCCCGATGAGGTATGTGGTTTAATATATTTTTTCTTCTTGTTCTTTTTCCTTTCTAATGAGTAAGTTAAGAATTTGTTTTAAGAGTGTCTGAGCCCTATATACATTTTCCTTATCACCTGGTACTTCAGGTTATTGACAAAGTTCAGGAAGAAACCAAGAGCCGCACAGGTAAACTGTTTTTGATATCGAGTTGGTTCCTCATCTTGCTATTAAATAAACATGGCGTTTTATAGCAAACATTTATCATGCTCGTTATCATTGAGATGCTTATTCTTTTGCCCCCGAATGTAATTGTTGAAGACTTGGTTCTTTCCCTGATCAGCAAATAAACAATATCATATTTCCACTGTAAATGAGTTAATTTTACCCATATAGTTTGAAAGGAATTGCTATTCATGTCAGTTACTAAAATTTAGAAAGCTCTCTAATTAATGACCATTTTCAGATCGCAAACCACCTGGGGTGGGACGTGGAAGGGGTAGAGCTAGGGAGGATGGTGCTGGGGGACGTCAAGCAAAAGGAATTGGGCGTGGCCTCGATGATGGTAGTGCTAAAGGAGTAGGCGGAGGCCGAGGCAAGGGTGGGTCAGGTGGAAAGCCTGGTGGAAACAGAGGTAAATGGCCACTTATACCCTATTTAAATGTTCATCCGTTAGCTAATATCTCTAATTTTCCATGGAAGAGTTGAAGCTGCCTTATGCAATAATGCTATTATTTTCACCGAAGGCTAGCTCCTGATGGAAAATAAATTTCTTCTGAAGTAAAATGTTTATAAATAGAACTCAATTTACTAATTCTTTAATTTCTTTTGGTGTCAACGTACTAATTTATGGCCGTAAATATCTAACACATGATTGTGTGATTCTATCTATACTAACTCCCATAACATTTCATAATTCTCAGTGCATGTGCTATTTTAATGGATCTCATCCAGTATCTTTGCTTCTTGTGGTAGGTGCTGGGCGAGGAAGAGGTTGATGCCACAGCTCCGGATGGGCCAGTTTGCTACTATTAGAGGCATTTGCGTCCATTTTATTTGCGTGTATTAGCAGAGTCTGCTGCCCGTGTTTTCTTTGCACCCTTGGATTTTTGTTTGTCAATGTTTTACTGGCTGTTATGATCACAAAAATATAGGTGATAATATTATGGAACTCATATTCCAGCATATCGTTTTCTAATACTTCCGCATGGCGAAGTAGCCAGTGTTCCTTCCCTCCAATGAGAAATACGATGGTGCAACGTATTAAATACTAAACCTAGATTTATGTATCTGTGATTGCAATTTCGTTTTGGGTGAACTATTTCGTTTTGTAACATGAATCTTTGGAGGCAAAAGTTGAATAGTTTTTTCATAATATTTGATATATATATATATTACATAATCGTCAATACAATTAACTAGCTAAATAACTCCACTTTAAAAGTTGACACACCATACAAAGATGACAAGCAATCTGTAATTGATCCACCGAAACTGTTTGTATGTTTTTTTTTATATATTTTTATTATTATCTATAATATATTATTTATCATTATCATATATTATTTTATAATATATTAATAATTAAAAATATATAAAAAAATAATGTATAAAATACATTACTCGTAAAACACCCCATCAAAGACTTTCACATATCGGAAAGGTAAAAATCTGACGACCAATAGTCATTTGATCTTAGTCCAACCACACCCAAAAAGGAGGAGCAGCGAAAATACAAAACAATTGGGAGAGAATCTTGTGTTGGTGTTTAAGTCGTCAATAGGAAGCTAGTAGGGC
Organism: Ceratonia siliqua; assembly: GCA_034509205.1. NCBI lineage: Eukaryota > Viridiplantae > Streptophyta > Magnoliopsida > Fabales > Fabaceae > Ceratonia > Ceratonia siliqua. The sequence continues at coordinate 13,733,462 of JASKGM010000001.1, read as the reverse complement.
TGATGACGATTTTTCTTGCGAGTTCTCTTGGGCTTCATGATCAATGTGCTTGAAATCCACGATTGATTCTTATGAGGGGAGTCATCAGTCAGCCAACAACATAATCGGCCATCTTCTCCACCTGTCCATCCAAAAATGCCTTGGTCATGGGCAGGTCCACCGTGAATTCTTGACATGGGTAATACACTCCTAACAACACTTGTATGGCCACCCCCAAGAATTGCTTCTGCAGTTCCTATTGTTGCCACTCCGTAATAATTTACAGGAAAGTAGCCCAAAACTCCAGCATTAGTGCCACCAATCACCCATAGTTGTTCAGCTTCTCTAGAGTAGTGACAATCAACAAAATAATCAACCTAACAGAAAAATAAGTAAATATCAGTTGGTGGACTTGGGGTAAGAACGACGAGCAAATTTGTACACCGAATGTACAAACTTAGTGGAGAAATATGAGTTATGATTTGTTCTGAAGTTGCTACAAAGCTTAGAAGATCACCTGCGCATCCTCTCAGTAGGTAATGTGATTCTATATAGTAGAAGCTTCATTAAGAGTGGGGGAGTAGCACCAACTCATAAAATGAGTTGAAGCTCCATAACTGAAAGATGAAACATGGTCTCTCTCCCATGGAGAGCTCCAAAGGCATAACCTTGTAACCTTTATAATATATACAATTTCCACCTTTATAATATATACAATTTCCCCCCTTCTTTCTTAAAAGAAGTATGTATCATCTGCATAAAATGATTATGCATCACATATTCTTATTTGAGAAGACAAAACAGCTTCTCATGGATATATATATATAAGCATTATGCTATTCTAGTTCACTATAATGAACATATTCCATCAAATAAGGAGAAACTCACATGATCCAAAGTCCAACTTTCAGAAGCTAAAGAACGAGCATCGGAGAAGTTTACTTCAAGTCTGCCATCTTTCCTGTCCCAGATACTACAAGGCATCAGAGTAGAATGAACTATTAGAATCAAAAGTAAACAGGCAGCAAATGAAAGTTTAACTACAAAAAAAAAAAAAGCTGGAACAGTTGGGATACAAATGCAAATGCAAATTGTATAAGGTGCATTAAAATCTAATTGGCTCCATAAACAGTGTTGCTGGAAGTACTATCTGCACACACATCATGAATTCATATAATAGTTGTTTTGTCTATGAGAATTGTCTTTCTGTAGAAAATAGTAACTAATTTGAATGCAGGACAAAGCGCACCATCATATATGCCTCACAATTGCAGAGAAGACAGAAAATGAGAAAACAATATATAACTGTCAGCAAACCAACTTATGAAGATGAACTGTACCCCAAGGTTTCAATATGGGTTAAACACCAAAGCTTCTGACAACTCTCACCAAAAAACCCCACCTTTGCAATTGAAGTCCCTACATTAATCACCTGCATTTTTGGAAGCATAAACCTGTTAAAATTTGTATGAGAAATTTACTGGAGTCCGAAATACAAAGAAACCTTACATTGTCCTGCACCCAATTTCTGCTTAATTAATGTTCACTTTCATTGTTAACTGTTAAGCAATGATAGCTTGACTAGTTAACTATCTAATTTAAATGTTTTGGTTATTCTAACCTCGAATGATTGCAAGAATTATCAAACTAGAATAATTAAAATAGAATTCCAAACTTACTGATTCCAGATGGTCATCATCATTGATATCTCCAGTGGTATCAAACGTGCAAATCAATCCATCTACTGAAGCAGAAACAAGCTTACCTTGTTGGTCAGGGACAAAATGAACCTACCAATAATCATACACATTCAAGCAAATAAGTCATGAATTCATGCCTCACATGGAATGATTATACTCTCTTTATCTAGTAAAAGAATAAAAATTAGCATAAGAACTTGCTAGAATAATGAGCATTATTTCAGACAATGAACATTATCACCATCATCCTAATCATCTGATGTACACATATATCAGGTAATAAAATATAAATATGGCCATCATCTTCCATAACAAGTTACAAGCTGATACGATAATCTCCATTAGGAATACAAATACATACTTTGATGAACATCAATGGGGTAAGTGGTCATGAAACAACTTGACAACAACAATAAGTCAATAGTACAATACAGCATCCAAGCAAGGCCAAAACATGTAGGTGAGGCCTTCTTCTCAATGACATCATTCCCATCCTAAGTGTGGACAACTTCTGCATATATATGGCATTCAAAAGCCCTAACTTACAAAGTAAAGTCCAATTAAATAATTCTTCATTACATTTCCTACATCAATAGCCAGTTAAGGGCTCAAGTATAAACTTTCATAAATCTGTAAAAAACCTCCTCACTTATTCTCTTCGAATCTTACAAGATTCCGCCGTGGTTTATTACATAGAGGACTCCTTCCCCTTCTTCAAACTCCGATTCATATTTTTTATAGAGAAATCTCTGATCAACTATAGAACAAGATCCATTTTGAATCATATTTAAGGGATTCCTTGGTTTGGGCCGAAGATACCTTGAAGCCATATGTGTTTCCTGAATTAACTATCTTTTTTTTTTCAATAAAATTGATTGATTTCCTTTCAGATAACCACATGCAAATGTCACATAGCATATCTTATGTCAATTTCTTTTTTGGTAGGGTGTTCAAGCCAAACATAACTCTTCCGGGAAATGTATAGAATTTTAATTGACTTCATTGGAACAAAAGTTTGATTACTATCCAAATAATGTTGAAAAAAGTAATTCAATCAGTTTGTACAGCACAAACCTGAGTAACATCATCCACATGAGAGTCTTCCAGGCAAGCAATTTGCTTATTGTTTCTCCAATCCCAGAAGAGTATCTGATTAAAATTATCCAGCATGATATAGCTTATATTAAATACCAGTCGAAATCATTTCATACAGTATCACTTAAGTTATTGCAGAGCAGAGCAAACCTGTGATTTACAGCCAGCAGCAAATATATTCCCACTAGGCCCTCCAAAGGAGAAGCTGAAGACCTCTTGAGAAGAACCAGCAGATATGCAAGATACCTGCAGTTTGATAGTCGGCACTCACACTGAAAATTTCCCCATTTTATCACTAAACCTGAAAATTAAACAGTGAAGCATGGGTACCTGCTGAAATGTTCGGGTGTCCCAAGCTCTAATAGTTCCATCCGAAGAACAAGAGCTTAAGACATGCGGATTTGAAGGACCCGAAAACAAAATTTGGTTGATGGTAGCAGAGTGACCCTTGCACTCTCCGTAATAGTGACCTGCCACTGGCGAATACAATTTCACTGTGTTCGTCGACAATGACACTGCCATTGTACTCCAATCATCCCTTCCATCCAGAACACGCAGCAAACACCCCAAAAAATTAAAACCCAGGTCACAGATATCGTTGGTATTCCAATTAAATGAACAAAAAAATGACTTTCTTTGTTTTTCATCAAACTTCCGTAGAACTAACTAATTAAATAGGGGGTAAAAAAATAGCGTACTTTGGGACGATTTGGAAAACATAGTCTTCGCCGAAGTTGGTTTGAATAGAGTTTTTGAGTTCGAACCGTTTAACGGAGTTGGGGTTCGGGGAAGGTTGTTCCTCGACATCCATAGCCGTAGTGGCTTCCATTTCTCGTTCTCTGTCTTTCTATTCGTTGCAGAAGATATATATGCCAATCTAAGTGGAGAGAGACCTATTCCATTACACGTCCTTGACTTCAGCCAGGGTTTTAGGGCTCCGATCAAGTGTGATGAAGTCCAGTTAAGTGACTTCCTAATACCCAATCGCCTGTTGATATCTTAATACTAGAGTAATACTATAGAAACTAACATTATTAAAGTTACTGCCTTGACTTAATTGCTAGAATAGATGTAAGAAATTTCAACCTATTTCACTTATAAATAATTCGTACCAAAAATAAAAATCTATATTTGAAGAAATTCTTATATACTGAAATTATTTATTATACTAGATCAAAATACATGGCATTTAAAATCAAGTTCCATCAACTCCCCAACTCACTCTTTTTTCTTATTTTCTTTCACTTCTTGAACAATGAAACAAGTAATTTGTCATATATTAAGAACTTAATTGAGTTAATTATGAAAATTAAAATATACAAGGTTCACTGGCAGAGGGAAGTTTGCTTCTTTAATCCATTGGTATAGGTAATAGGTTGCACAATTAGAGACCCTTTCCTCAAATCTCTCCACTTAAAGGAGGATTCAGATCTTTAATCCACTGCACTGTTAATATCAAACTTTGTCAACATTAACTAGCACAGCGAAGACTATTGATTTAACACTATATACAAGTCAAATGTCTACAAGAAAAAGTAATAGAAAGCTTTTCAGGAATAAATACAGACAACTACTGCAATTGGGAGAATGCGATCGCTCCATATGAGAACATAATTTTCCCAGTAAAGGGAGAAAAAGTAAGTCCGTATGGGAAAGTTTGAGAATGACATCCAATTATGGCAAAATGGATGTAAAAAAGAAAACAACATTGTTATAAACTGTCAGATCATTGATTGTGTTGAGCGTGAAACTAGCTTTGCTCAAATAGTTTTCCAAGCAAGTTGTTTAAAGTTTCTACTGAAACGTTCATTTCATTATATAATATTTAGAATATCAACCAATGCTTCAGGGTCATTTAGGATGCATCCATCTACCAAATTAACAATAGCCTACTGCTACCTTAACCATTAAGTATAAAAAGATTTACGTCAGATTTAACGGTGGTTCGTCTGAAGAGGGCAACAGTAGGATTGTATCAGTGGGAGGATAGTGCACAACTGCAAAATACGACACTCGGTTGCTATTTTATGCTATCTCTTTTACGCTATTTATGAAAGAGCTCCTTTGGCCAACGGAAGAGAACAATAAATAGTTTCACTGCAATCGATTCATGCCGATTAAGTTGCATTTCTTAGTTGTACTGACTATTAAATCTACCGTCTGAGCATCAAACATATGGAACATACCATTTAATATAAAAATCCCAATATGACATTCATGAAATAAAATTCTCAATTCTACAATATCCTAATTCAACTAGAAGGGGCTTTTACCGGCGAATAACAGGTGCTAATGTTTAGCTTTAGCCAACGCAAGGAGAGTCATGTGAATGTCTCCACCAAAACAACTACCAATCGATTACACAATCAGAGACTGAAATTTCACTCCACAAACTCATAAGCATCATCAAGTGTATCAGAATCTAGAACTGTAAGGATATTATGTGCTTGGAGCAGCTTGTTTCTCTGTTGACGCCTCGCTCTCACTCTTGCCAGCATCTTGTTTCTCTTCCTTAGAAACTCCCTCCTTGTCCTTGTTGGTCTCTTGTTCTCCAGGCTTCGACACTTCTGGCTCTATTACAACATGCAAACAAACGTATCCAGTTAGCCCATTAAAAGAACCCTAAAGCATCAGAATAAGGGTTCACAACACTATAAACTGAGAAAAGAAAACCAGAGAAAATCTATAGGTAAAATAAACTTGATGTTAGGAGAGCTCCAGATAAGTTTTTCCTCTTTTTTTCATTCCCAATTTCCAAGTTGTAATACTATGTTACATGCCCCCTTCTTTTACGATACTTCAGGGATCCTAGCTCTTCCTTAGTAGGGCAATTCAAGGTACCCTAAACTTCCCAAAACAACACAAGGTTAAATTTATAATTTTCTAACTACTTTATTCCATAATTCCCAGACTTATAAATAGTCTGATAGCATTACACAATAAAAAAGGAAACATAATAAACGAGATAATAAAAAAGACAACATAATAAGCAAACATAATGCAGTAATTAAGGAAATAAATCCTGCTGACAAAACCCAGAAATAATTCCAATTTAATGCCCGCAATCCTTCCATAACAGGAGATGAATTGTCAGCTTTCAATCCCAAGATTCATTCAATTTCTTACCTTCCTTGGAGTAGACAAACTTAATTGGAGGCTTCGAAGAATTTGAATTCTTATTCCTTCTAAAATAGGTAACCCGAATCGGGGGTCTAACATACTATTGAAGCAACATGAGTAGCGCAGATTAAATCATCAAACTGCTGTACTTTGAAATTTTCAGAATTCGTAGATGTTAGATACAGGGGGTATTTAAAATAAGGGAAGTGTAAGGAAGTTATTATTAGCAGTTATTTAGGGAGTTATTTGGAGAGAAAAGGATAAATTAGAGATGAAGGAGTGTAGGAGGGGGGTCTGGAATTTGAGTATTGAGGATTGAGACTTCGGGAGTCACTAGCCACTCGAAGTGCTAGAATTGGGAGTATTCCAAGTACTCGAAGTGCTGGGTTGTATTATTAGTGTGCTTACTGTAGGATGTTCTATTCTATGTGTCTATTTAGTTATCTTCCTGTGAGTAGATTGTGTAGTTTATGTCTTTTCTGTTCTTGTACACCAGTGTTGTTATTTGGATGAAGAACTCTATTCTAGTGTGTAAGTTTTGTTGTAAGAATATTTTATCATAAATATCAGTTGAATTATCCTTAAAATCTTCTACTAGTGCATTGGTTCCTATCAGTAGATTATAAAAATTAATGGAAAACAAAAAAACTGAATTGGAACTTTCAAGGTTTTCCATGGTGTGGCACCATGAATAAGCCAAGAAATGCCTACTTTTAAAAGATTTTGAGGGACATGTGACATCTTATCAAGAGATGAGATTAAGAAAGGTGAGAAAGGATGGGCTGACCACCCTACGGACAGAAGCTGGCCTCAAGGAGTTAGAGGTTGAGGGTGACCCACCCTTGGTTTGGTTAAGGGCGGTCTTGCCTCCCTTCACTTGAAGGTCAGCCCTTGTTTGCTACTTTTGCCCCATTTTGTGGTTAATTTGAGCCCACTAGACCACTTGCATTTCAATTAGGAATGCCAATATTCCATAATTCAACCTAGAATAATCTATACCTACAGGCTACAGCCCATCCAAGCCTAAGCATGCAAGGAGCACATGCCACAACTTTTTTTACTAACATAAATTATTTCTTAAAGCAAGCATGCTTTACAATAAAGCACCCTGCAGACACTTTGGGAAAGGGTTCAGAATTACTTTAGAAAGGTTAAGTTTACTTCCGAGTGTTATCCAAAAATGCTATAATGACAACTGCAAAAATATATTGCACAGTTACCTTCATCATCAATGTCATCAAAATCATCACCCATTGCATCATCACCCATCCCACCAAATTTCTGCAGCATACAGAAACAATCAAAACATCAGTAAGAAAACAGGGTGAAAGCAAAAATCACATGAGCACATTCCATACCGAGAAATCCATCCCTCCTAAATCCAGGTCACCAAGACCTAATCAACAAACAACGGGAGAACTAGATTAGTTGATACCTAACAGTAGAATAGCTTTACATAACTTACATGTAGGAAATTTCAGTAGAATAATTAGGTTTACACATGTGCATACCATTATCTTCATCCTCATCCACCCATTTATCCCAATCTACTTTCACGTAATGTGGGGCCTTGCCTTCTCCACGCAATAACTTTTTCCACCATCCATTCTCTGCCTTCTGCACAACACAGAATATGCTTCTCACTCCTATATTAATTTTGCTCTCCTGAAACAACAAGAGAAAGTAGTCATGAAAATGCATTGAAAAAAAATCAAAGAAGAAAACCATTACAGTGAAAGAGAAGCACGTTAGAAATTAATACTCAGAGAGAACGGTACAACAAATAACAAGAAATTTTATACACAACGACCATTAGAATGCCTATTCAAAATAACATGGATAAGAAGAATAGGTAAAGGCAGGAGTCAGGCCATGCCGTTATATGCTCATAGGAAAGTTTTCCTACACACTTCAATGCCAACCACAAGTTGGGGATGTCATTTCTCACCTCTACATTAACTTTGTCAAAAAGCTCCAATTTTAGCTCGTACAGATGGTCTCCTGCACCAGCACTCGCAGAGAAAGTAAAAATACCATCTGGACTAAGATCCACTTTTGCATTTTTGGAATCTGGCAATTGCACCGTGATATAGACCTTGTCTACCCTCTGAGCCCACTTGACCTCAGGATGACGACTGCATTGCAGAGAGCACAAATAAGAGAGAGGGATTTGAAATGGGTTCAAGAAAAGGAAAAGCAGATGGAAAACCACTCAACCTGCTACAAATATTATCACTAATCTGATACAACATATTATAAAGTCAAAACCACTTTCACATTCTTTGCAGACATAAGTCCAGAAATAAATGGCAGTTTCCACCTCTAAAACTAAAATCCTTTCAAAAAGAAAACAATAGGCAACTGAATAAAGCAAATATTAAAATATTTCCTATCAAAGATCAAATTAATCACATTAAATGAGACAAAAGAACCTGTAAACAAATAATTATCTTCCAAAAGACTTTTTATTCAAGCAATCTACCTCCTTTTAACTATAGAATATCAAACACGGTAAAATAAAAATAAGCAATTTTTACCAGCATCAGAACCTTCTATGACACTTCAGCCCGTGGTGCTTATGGACACTTGTTTTATTCTGTTAAGGTAACTTCCAATTTGTCTACACTAGTTAATTCAATATAATGCTTTCATCATCTTTTCAACGAACAGAAAAAGAACAATAACTCTTCACAATCATAACAAATGACAGGGATAGCCCTTACCACCCATTGGCCAATGGTCATTATATCAGCACAGCTCCTAGACTCACACTAATGGGTTTGGGACAAGCCATTCCATGAGATAGGCCAAAGAAAGAATTTGATCACATGGAAAGTATGTGAAGTGGAAAAAAACACACACACATGCACACACATTCAAATTCAAACGCAATGACATCACTTAAAAGTAATATAATTATCTATTAACTCAGAACAAAAGCATTACAAGAATCTAAAATCAGCATCCCAGAAAACAATAGCCTGTTTGCATCCCAAACAATTACCAGTCAGACAATACAAACCCAGATCATAAGAATACAGTACGAAGTAGAGGATAATGAGAGAGGCAGCGTCACAGTTTGTCCAGAAAACCCAAAAAGCAAAACCAATCGAGACTTGAAGATTTAAAAGCAGATAAAATCCAGCACATGAAATATGATTTACCTCATATTGGCTATGGGGAGCGAAAGAAGAAGCTGATAAACCCTAATTAGCAACCGGTATGAAATCCCAAGTGTTCCTTTTGAGAATAGAGGTAAATGTCGAAAATATATATGTTGGGCGACACTTCTAGTACCTTCCCTGCGTTTCCTAAAGCATGCTTTACCCAGAGACGAAGTAATGCTTTACCCAGAGTAGGGCGAAACTTGTCACTTGTGATTGGGGGATCGCAAGATCAAGGGTAAGTGAACTGTTTAGCTTGACTGGATCGTACGGCCCAGCTGTGGTTTTTGGGTAAACGTTTTCCGTAGTTTTGATTGGGTTCTGTTTTAGGGATCAAAGCCAAAATGGCCCATTAAAGGCCCAATAGGAAAATACTTACAAATATAAAAAAAAGGAAAATGCTTGTCAATTGTCCTTTGTTGGCCCATATTAACATGGCTGGCTAGGGCGGAGTATAACCTTTGATGTGGTAGGCCTGGTCCATTTTCATTAGCCATGATCAAGACACTGTTATTGAAATGAATATGAATATCAATACTCCTAAGTGATTACTGTTAAGGTGCGGTGTTGTTTGTATTTCTCATCCAGTTTCTTTGGAAAGGCCCAAGGAGAACTTTATGGCAGTTGCACGTGTAAAGTAAGATATTTAATTTCTTTTGGTGCAACTGCAAGGAGAGATATTGATATTGATATATATTTCTTTTTTTATACGTAAAAAAAGTTTAAAAAGGACTAACTCCATCATATTTCAGAAATAATTTTTTATCCATAAAGAAAGCCAAAAACGGGTACTCGTTGCCTCACTTTATTCTGAGTGTCTCGGTTAGAGTTAATCATAATGTGGGGTAGGCTACCTTCATTTATTGACTTTATGAATCAATTTAAAAATGATATTAAAATTGCGTTTAAAATCTGACGACCAGGTCTAATGTGTACCGAGTGAGTCAACTTATGTCATTAGCTAAGAACGTGAAATGGATGGCAAAGGATTGTGAGACCTTTCTGTCATATTAGTGAACGAGTGTTTAAAATTTAAATAAACTTACTATTGAAATGCTTTATTATTAATATTTACTTGTATTTAAGTTGATGAGTTATATGATAGGCCAACATAAATCTAAAACATATTTCCACATTCCATGTTTTGTTTTCGTGGGGACAGAGGCAACAATTAATTACCCGACGGTGGAATCTAAGAGTAAGAGCGGAGACCCCGACACACGAGGGACCGGGATTGAATCATTCACTCGTCTTTCTCACAAGTTTACTTTCACGTGCATGGACTTATCGATCCCATTCCGAAGAAAATTCATTGATTTGCCAAAGAGTGGACGTGCTTTTCATTCAAGTTTTTTTTTTCTCCTTACAATTAATATTATAAATCTTAAACGACAATGACTCATTTTTAGGTTCTGGCTGGGTACGACGTTGACGGGTTGATAGTGTGGTTTGTGGCAACATACTAATGAATTCGAATTAATCCCCTTTTTGTATTGAAAATATGCGGTATCCAAATTATAATGAAGTTTGAAAAAGAAAAATAACAATTATTACGGTATCAGATCTAAATGGCCAAATGGGTGTATGGATTTCTTTGTCGCATGATGTCATGGCTGACGAACTAAGAAATGAAATTTTTTGGAAATTATAACTATATTTTGTAAATTTCGACCCTGATAGTGAAATGTAACCACTCCTGTCGTCCAGCGGGTTCATTTCCTTGGATAGTTAGAAATTTGTCTTCAGTAAGACACTGAAATAATAGGTAGATGATGACTATCAATTTATAAGTAACATCGTTTAATTATTGCTTGTTAAACTCATGTGTACCAGTCGTGTGGGATTAGAGAATATAACGTGGGAACTGTAGCAAAATGCATCGTTCCTTCAAGGGTTTACTCCAACAGTACTGTTATTCCTTCGGAAGCTGGAATAGTAGCAGAGAATTTTGTTTCCGACTGGGAATGTGAAACACGGCAAAGGGGAGGGGAGGGAGGGACCAAATTGTGAGGTCAAGTACTGGGAATTGGGAATCTTGTTTCCGCCTAATTTATGGTCAATACTCCACCTCCTCATGCTCCTGTCACGTGTTATTGTCCCACTCTTTGCAAGGTCGACATTCATGGCTTTTTCTTCCCTTCGTCTCGTTAGTTTTTGTTTTAAAACAATGTTGCATAAAATTTAATTTTTTATGCATTAAATAAGTAATTTAAATTAATATTAGAAAAATACTCAATTTTATAACACGTCATTTTCCAACAATTATCGAATTACTTTAAAATGCAATATACTATGTATTGGAAGAACTATACTATGTATGCCCAACGGCGTGCATTAATGTATGCTATTATTTCCTTGATAGTTTTTTTTAATAACTATATAAATATTTAAATTTAAGTTTTTTTTTTAATAAATCCATTGGACTGGGCATGTATAATTGTATAGGCCATTTCCATAAATAAAGATTTAGAGATGGGTTAGATTCAATTTTATTTTCCAACTGTAAACAACATTATATGCACAAATATATATAGTCAATAGCTGCTCCATTTGACGAATGCCAGTTGTGGTTCCCAAATTTATGGTAATAGAATCCCATAAAGTAGAAAGAGACAAGGAAGGATTGTTTAGCAGCCCACTACATACTTTTGTTTTATGAGGACCCAGTGATATAGCTGGTGAAGCAAGAGAAATACATGAACTCAGAGGGAGAGAGAGAGCGAAAGAAAGATGCGAATGAGGCACATATCTGTGCAGTATAACAAAATCGGACGGCTCGGCTGTACTCGCCTAAATAACAAGCTAACTCTGCTACGCTCACACAAGAGACAAAAAATGATAAGTATATAGTAGTAAAAGTTTGGATGAGGGATGGCCAGGCTGCTTGCACCCCCTCCCTCCGTCCCTGGACAAGAACATGCGTTCTTATAAATGTCTTATCCAAAATATTTTCTCTTATAAAATGAACATCCAATTCAACATGTTTGGTCTTTGAGTGCATAACCGGATTACTTGTCAGTGTTACTGCACTTATTGTTACATCACAGAGTGAGAGTATGAACTAGTGAAACGCCTAATTTGGTCAACAATGACTGTATCCATAAGATTTCACGAACTGCATTAGCAAGACTACGATATTCTGTTTCGTCAATAGAACGAGCAATAATGTGTTGCCTTTTAGAACTTCAAACTAGAGGATTATATCATATGAAAAAACATAAACCTAAAGTGGATTTGCGATAATCTGGGCAAGAACCCCAATCTGTAGCTGAAATCCCTATAATGTTTGATGTAGATGACTTTCTCAAGACTAAGCCATAATCCAAAGTCCACTACTGGTGGTATTGACAGCAGGGGAATCTTGAGAAGTGGATATGACATAGGTGACAGATGTTGAGGAATTTTCTTGTTCTTGTTGAGATTAAACTGGTACAAACCTTGTGAAGAATCCCTTGCATTAGCAACTCCTAAATTGCAATCCACTTGCTTGATTCAAATGAAGTGGCTTCTGCCATGTCAGCATTTGTTATGGTCATCATTGTAGTAGAAGAGAAGTTATGAGTTGATGAACCATTTGTGAATCTGGAACTATTTGGCACTGTACTGTTTTGACCTGAGAAACTAGAGAAGTTTGGGTCAAATCTGTAAAAACATCTTTGGACAGCATGGCTAACCGTACCACACAACTGCATTATGGCCTGTTTTAGTCATTGTACCTCATTCGACCTCTATCACAATTATTACTAACCCTTCCATTATTTGTATTATAGGATATACTATTGTTATTCCATCATTTCTGTTATTGCGCAGCAGCTTCGGTTGCCATCTCAATATTGGAGGTAGTATTATGAGAAATTCTACATTATGATTCTAGCAACAGAAAGGGTACATTTTTTAACGAGTATGACTCATCTCTATAAGCAATAACAGCTACAACGGATTCATATTCAACACTAAGACCAGTTAAAACAGACAAAACTTGATCTATTTCAGAGATTGGATGCCCAGAAACAATGAGTATCACATAGTTTTCATTTTAACAATATATTATCTCATTGATAATTTGACTATTGAGAGTGAAGAGTATGGTCGCTGCCGACGTCGCACTGATATCAAAACCTCCATTAGCATCTGTCATGAACTCTGATACCATGATATAGTTTGTGAAGAAAGAGAAACACACGAACTGATAGAGCAAGAAAGATGAGAATGAATTCTATAATTAATCAATAAGTGTGCAATACATCCATGACTTGTATAAATAGAAAGCTAACTCACTTAACTCTGTTATACAAGATCAAACTAACATAACAAACTTTACAATAATATAAAGACTGCACGTGTATAGCATGTGCCATATCCTCTAACACTCATGTAAGAAATATATTATTTGTATATCTTATTTTGTTATATTTTTAATTTTAATTATTAATATATTATAAAATAATAATGATGATAAATAATAAATAACAAAAAAATAATATATATAAATAATATTACAAGTAACTCCTCTAAAAAAATGATGCTTTTGTTTATAGACCTTCTAATATTCACTTCCATGCTTGAAATATAAATTGCAAATTTAGATTATTATATATATATACTCACTTAATTAAAAAATGTGCAAATTAGTTAATGATGAAGTTATTATTATGTTTTGCACAAAAAATATATAATTGATGTGCAAGAAGCATATCACGAGGAGACAAAGTAAAAAAAATGATTGATAAGTTGATGGTGGGAAAAGTTGGGAATGGAATCTTAGTATAAACTATCCACACGCATTTGGTTTGGTTTTTCTGTCTCCACCCCACGGTGCGCGTACCAAATCCAATTCGTAAATGGCAAGTATCATGGACCAAGAAAGGCCCTAGTCTTTTTTTCTTTCACCTTGACGTTAAATAGTGATTTTATTTTTATCTTAACTGAATATTACACTTCGATTTATAGGTCTTATTTAGTGTTATATAAAAAAATATTAAATAATATAAGTTGATATAATATAATTTTATATAATATTTAATACATAAATAATTATATTAATTTATATAATTATAATTTTTTTATAATAATTATATAAAAAAATATAAAAAATGAATGAAATATTATTATACAGTAATTATTATATAATATTAAGTATATTGTTAGTGATACTATTACTATGAATATCATCACCATCATTATCATTACCGTTTTACTATTATCACTATTGTTATCGTTGTTATTATCATCACAACTTTATGTTATATAATCTTATATATCATATATTGTTGTAATAAATACTTAATATAATTATGTTATTTAATTTGTATTATATATTGTTGTAATAGATATATAATAATATAAAAATTTATCTAATAAATAATTTATATAATATTTTTCATTATTTTATGCTAAATGCCTTTTTAGTTGGGAGATTTTTTACCTTCCTCTGTTTTTTATTTTTAAAATTTAATTTTGTAGTTTTTTAATTTTTTTTATAATTTTTATTTTAAAAAATAAGTTAAAATTTTTTTAAAAGAACATTAAAAAAAGCAAACTTTTAAATTTTTATAAGACAATAATTAAAAAACAAAATAAGAAAAAAAGTCAACATTTTTTTCGTATGTTTCTAATATTTTTTTAAAATTCTTTTAATTTATTTATTAATATTAAAAAATTAAAAAATATAAATTAAAAAAATTAAAATCCTCCTCGTAAACGCCTTTAGTTGGACAAAGAGATTAGGTAAGTGGCCTGACAAAGAAATATCTTATTCAAAAATGGAAAGTTTATAAAGCAAGGAAAGAAAAAGGGAGAAAGGACAAAGGTGTCAGAAAAGTAAAATGTGGACCGTGAAAACGATCATGATGGAGGGAGGCATATGTACGAGTTCCAAAGCATCATGCTCCCAATAAATGCACTATTTATACAAGTGCTCGGATGCTTTGTTACCGAGGCGGCCGGAGGAGGAAAATATTTATATTTTCTAGTACGTATTAAAATAGGGGACTAAGCTGCTACAGTTTCTCAAATTTATTTTTTATTTTTGATTGTTTTATTAAATTTTTTGAGTTTATATTATTTATTAATTTTTTATTTATAGTAATTTTTTTGAAATTTTTTAAAATAATTTTATATTTTTTAAAATTTTTTTTATTTTTTTTAAATGTGTGATTCTTTTTAAATTTTTTTTGATTGTTTTTAAATTTTTTAAAATTTTTAAAAAATTTATCATTAATTTATTATTATTAAAAAAATTTATAATCTTGAAACAAAATTAAAATTTAATTTTTAAAAAATTTTAAAATTATCTTACAATACAAATAATAAAACTGTAGAATAGTAGACCCATTAAAAAATTGAGTACTTATTATTAATATTTAAAAGGTTTATTTTAAAATATCATTAAATATATTATATTTTTATACAATATTTAATAACACTATTTTTTATTAATATCAATATTTATTATATAAATTAAAAAATAAATAAAATATTAAAAAATATAAATATTATTAAGTACTGAATAGTTTTAAAATAATTTTTTTTAAATGTTTTGATAAATAAATAATTATAAATATGATAAATCATAAATGTTAATACTTTTTATTTTTTATATTACAATATTAAAAATAAGTTTTAAAAGAAATAAATTATGGTAATAAAGAATAACTTTTTTTAAAAATTTTAAAATATAAAATATATCAATTTTTTCAATCATCTTAATTTATTTGAATCAAATTAGAACTGAAAGTATAAAAATAAACTTCAAATTTTAGGACTTTAAGCTCATGTCTGGTGTTTGGTTTGGTTTTTAAAAATTATTTTTTTAATTTTTTGTTAGAGAATAAAAAAATTTATTTGAGTAATTATTTTTTAAAATATTAATTAAAAAATAAAAACTAATTTTTTTGTATTTTAATTTATTTTTATCATATATTTTTTAAAAAACAAAAAAATAACTGAAAAAAAAAATTTGTATCCAAATAAATTTTTTAATTTTATAAAATTATTTTAAAAAAAATCAAAATCTTTTTTCTAAATATGAAAGACGCGATTCCATGACGTTCATCAGATGCGGTTTCCTTTTTTTATTTGGAAATTAATGATTTTTGAATGGAACTTGCTAACATCGTGTAAACGCATTATATAATACATTGTTCTTTTAAAGTCTGTTTAATGAAACTTAATTGCATAGAGTTATTCGATCAAATTATCCTTTTTTTTAGTCGGGATTTATGGAAACGCTTTTTACCGCAAATTAAAATAATATAACTAATTTTTTCTCTCTCAATCCTTTCTTTCTCATCCTCACTTTTTATTCATTTTCTATAAACTCTCCAAACCATCTTTAAGTTTAAAAGAATAATTTATGATTTTTATAATTTAATTACCTATAATTTTAATATTTTTTTATAGTTTAATTATAGTTCATTTCATAAAGAAACAAAATAATTTATTTAAATGTGTGAATTTTTTTAAACTTTTTTAAAATTTATAATAGTAATCACCAATTATTTGGCGGGAGGCATGGAAAGTTGGGCTTCAAAGAGCCGCGTGGACAAAATCCCGCTATCCTTTAAGCTTGACGTGGCAAAACACCGCCTCCATGTTATATCTTAACATATATTAAATGAAAATTTTGTTAGATTAAAATTGTAAAAAATAGATTAATTTAGTTATTAATAATATAAATATATTAAAAATAAAATTTACTCGTAATATATATATATATATATATATTTATGTGATTGACATTCATTCATTTTTTATAAATTTAATTTATTTAAAATTTTGTTCAAATAAAAAATAGAAAAGGAAACCACGTTGATCCCGCTCCTGTCCTTTTTGGTTCACAGTTCACACCTCTGACCTCTCCCCTCCCTGTGTGCTGGAGATAGAGAGCACAATTTCTCCACGTCATTTATTTGAGGCCAGTTGATTTTGGCACAAGAGGAGAGGTAGTCTATCAGCCTTGCCTTGCCTTGCCAGTTGCCTGTACACGCAGGGCGGCAGGGCACTGTTTCTCTTGATTCAGGCTTCCTACGTACCAAGAGATCAACACGTTTCCAGGGGCAGGGCCGAGACCTACCGCTTCCTCTGTTTTACTTTCCATATATTCTCTTGTAGAGCAGAAGCCTCTTCCAAAGCTGCTTGTTCCATTTCTGAATCATCCTTCAGTCCAGGTGAGGAACAACTATTTGCTGTTTACTTGTGTTATATTTTGACTTAGACTGCAGGACGCCAAGAAATAAATAAATAATTTGTTTCCAGTTGTTTCTCCAAAAGTACTTTCCTTCTTCCTTCCTCCTCCATCTCTCTGTCTCTCATTTTCAAAATAAAATAGTAGCAAGCTTCCCACTGGAAACACTTTTTTTGGACAAAATTTACGATATTTATTCCGCCATTTATTACCTGAAATTATTGGATTGCATATTTTTATATTTGGTCTCCTCTTACCACTGCTGATAATCGGAAATATTTAAAATGGGTAGGTGGAAGGAATATTTTTTACTATGATTCCAAAAGAGTTTTTTTTCCTAATATAAAAAGTGACCAGTTCCAATTTTTCTACTGCATATAGTTTCTGTTCTCAGGAATTCATGGTACAAGAAGATTCATTCAAAATAATCGACTATTTTTATTTGGTATGGTGACTGGTGAACTTGCGAAGATTCATTCCAAATAAAACTGCCTTCAGAACACCAAATTTTTTCTGTGGACCGACTATACTTGGGTTCTGGTTTTTTGCAGTTTCGCCCTTCTGAGTTCGCACGATTTGGGCTTTACAAGATTGTGAAAGCTCAAAAGGTACTACTCGTTTCACATATCAGGCTTCAACTTCTTGCCATTTTTGTCATTGAGATCGCCTTTTTGCCCCTTTTCAGTTGTTCAAACTTTGTCTTTTTTTCCCACGATCAGCTTTGTTATTTCCTTGTGAATTTCAATTCAAAATCATTTTCATGAGCGATTTCACTTTATTTCTTTTGATTATTGTTGATAGGTTTATGACACCTTAATTATTGCTCAGAAGACCCTTTTTATTATTGTAAACTGTAAAGAGCCTCCTCATCATTTCAATCACAGTTCAAATTATGTCGCACTTTTCTGCTTTTTCAAAAGTATTTATAAACAACTCTGATTATTCCAGGGTGCAGAGAAAGAAGATTGATGAAAATCAAGGATAGCAGAGAGACTTCGTTGCAATACTGCTGAAGTTTTTTCTGGTTCCATAAACATGTCCTCTGCAACTTGGATCACATCTCTCTCATGTTCGGCCCCTGTAAAACAGACCTCAGGGGTTACGTTGCTTTCAACTCTTCCTCAATGGCTAAGATTTGTTTTCCTCTCCCCATGTCCTCAGAGAGCTCTGTTGTCTGCTGTTGACGTTCTACTCCTGCTCGTCCTTTTTGTGTTTGCCGTCAAGAAGCTCTATTCTAGGTTCACCTCCAATGGCGACTCCACTTCTGAACTTAACAAGCCCCTAATCAGAAATAACAGGGTTTTTGTCAGAACAACTATATGGTTTAAGTTAACTCTAACTGTAACGGTTGTTTTCGCTATATTGTACACTGTCGCTTGCATTCTCGTATTTGGCAGAGTCACCCAAGTGCCATGGAAGCTAGTTGATGGATTATTTTGGTTAGTTCAAGCCGTAACTCATGCGGTACTCGCGATCTTAATTATCCATGAAAAAAAATTTGAAGCTGTTACTCACCCAATATCACTTCGAATCTTTTGGATTGCAAACTTCGTTATCACTTCTCTGTTCACAGCTTCTGGGGTTATACGTTTGGTCTCTGTGGAAGAAAGCAGAGACTTCAGCTTTAAGATGGATGACATAGTCTCTTTCGTTTCTTTCCCTCTGTCACTTTTTCTCTTTTCTGTTGCGATTAAAGGATCCAGTGGCATTAGGTCGACCCAAGAAATGCAGCCGCTCAGTGATGGGGAAACAAAAGATCCTACCCTGAGCAAATCGAACGTCACTGGCTTTGCTTCAGCTTCTTTTGCATCCAAGGCCTTTTGGCTATGGATAAATCCCTTGTTGAGCAAAGGGTACAAGTCGCCACTGAAGATTGATGAAGTTCCATACCTTTCACCGGAACATAGAGCTGAAAGGATGTCAGCTCTCTTTGAATCGAAATGGCCTAAACCGCTCGAAAGGTCAAAGCACCCAGTTGTAACCACATTGCTCCGATGCTTCTGGAGGGAAGCAGCCTTCACTGCCTTTCTTGCGGTTGTTCGGCTCTGTGTCATGTTTGTAGGGCCGGTTCTTATACAAAGTTTTGTTGATTTCACAGCAGGGAAGAGAAGTTCTGTATATGAAGGATACTACCTCGTGTTAATTCTCCTCATTGCCAAATTTATTGAAGTTCTGAGCACTCACCACTTCAACTTCAACTCTCAGAAGCTTGGAATGCTTATCCGATGCACTCTCATCACTTCATTGTACAAGAAGGGGCTAAGGCTATCGTGCTCTGCTCGGCAGGATCATGGTGTCGGAACAATTGTGAATTACATGGCTGTCGATGCCCAACAACTCTCTGATATGATGCTTCAGTTACATGCCGTGTGGATGATGCCATTTCAAGTTGGTATTGCCTTATTTCTGCTTTACAAATATTTAGGTGCCTCAGTAGTTACAGCTTTGCTTGGAATTCTTGGTGTTCTTGTGTTTGTTGTTCTGGGTACTCGAAGAAACAACCGTTTCCAATTTAATGTGATGAGGAATCGTGATTCAAGAATGAAAGCTGTGAATGAGATGCTTAATTACATGCGTGTGATCAAGTTCCAGGCGTGGGAAGAGCATTTCAACAAGAGAATTATGGATTTCCGTCAGTCAGAATTTGAATGGCTTTCTAAGTTTATGTATTCAATTTCTGGCAATATTGTAGTGATGTGGAGCACACCACTATTGATATCAACTCTCACGTTTGGTACGGCAATTTTGCTAGGAGTTCCGCTTGACGCAGGGACGGTTTTTACCACAACAACAATCTTTAAAATTTTGCAGGAACCCATTAGGTCCTTCCCACAGTCTATGATATCTCTTTCACAAGCAATGATATCACTAGGAAGGTTGGATAGGTACATGATGAGTAGGGAATTATCGGATGATTCAGTAGAAAGAGAGGAAGGCTGCGGTGGACGAACTGCTGTGGAGGTCAAAGATGGGATCTTTAGGTGGGATGATGATAACGGGGAGTACGACTTGAAAAACATTAATTTGGAGATAAAAAAAGGGGAGCTTACGGCTATTGTTGGGACTGTGGGGTCGGGAAAGTCTTCTCTCCTTGCATCACTTCTCGGTGAGATGCACAAAATTTCTGGAAAGGTATGATTTTTGATTTGCGTTTATTGTTGTTTGGATGGTAATCCTACATATCGTCCCTATGCTTGAGAATGTACGCAATTGAGTAAAAGCCCATATTCAAATATTTTTCCTTACAATACGATTAAAAATATCTGTAACAGGTTCGGGTTTGTGGAAGTACAGCCTATGTGGCACAAACATCATGGATTCAAAATGGGACCATTGAAGAGAACATCCTTTACGGTTCACCAATGAACAGACAGAAGTACAATGAAGTCATTAGGGTTTGTTCCTTGGCAACAGACTTGGAAATGATGGAGTATGGGGATCAGACAGAGATAGGTGAGCGTGGCATCAACCTAAGTGGAGGTCAGAAGCAGCGGATACAACTTGCCAGGGCTGTATATCAAGACCGTGATATCTATCTCCTTGACGATGTCTTTAGTGCTGTTGATGCACATACTGGCTCTGAAATATTTAAGGTGGGCAAACAGGAAATATTATGCCATTTGGCCTTTCTATGTTGAATCATACGATGCTTGTAAAAATGTTTTTTTATTATCAGATTCAGTGATGTGATGTTGTTATAACTTATAACATACCAATGCATATGCTGCCTGTTATCATCATTTTTCTTGAAATCTAGTTGTTTATTTACATATATATTCTTCTTGTTGGTTTTAGTCAAAAGCTAAGATTTCATTGTGGCATGCCTTTTAAACAGGAATGTGTGAGGGTAGCTCTAAAAGGCAAGACCATTATTCTTGTGACACATCAAGTGGACTTCTTGCACAATGTTGATATTATACTAGTAAGTCTTTTTTCATCCTCTCATATCGTTTCATCTGTCTCAAACTTCAATTTGACTTGGGAGAGTGATTAAAATACTTACGTTTTCAGAGTGATTAAAATACTTACGTTTTCTTGCTAAAAGGTGATGAGGGATGGAATGATAGTCCAATCAGGGAAGTACAATGATCTACTAGATTCTGGAATGGATTTTGGAGCTCTGGTAGCTGCACATGAGACTTCTATGGAACTAGTAGAACAGGGTGCGGTCATGCCTGGTGAAAATTCCCCCAAACCATCCAAATCTCCGAAGGCAACTTCTAATTATAGGGAAACCAACGGTGAAAGCAATTCTCTTGACCAGCCCAAGGTTGGCAAGGAAAGTTCTAAACTCATCAAAGAAGAGGAGAGAGAATCTGGCAAAGTGAGCTTACATATCTATAAACTCTATTGCACTGAGGCTTTTGGATGGTGGGGCATTATAGGAGTATTGCTCCTTTCTTTGTTATGGCAAGGATCTCTGTTGGCAGGTGATTATTGGTTGGCATATGAAACCTCAGAAGAGCGTGCTCAGTTGTTTAACCCTTCTCTGTTTATCTCCGTCTACGCAATTATTGCTGCAATTTCAGTTGTTTTGGTAGCGATAAGAGCCTTCTCCTTTACTATCTTGGGGCTCAAGACAGCACAAATTTTCTTCACACAAATTCTTCATTGCATCTTGCATGCCCCTATGTCTTTCTTTGACACTACACCTTCGGGAAGAATTCTAAGTAGGGTAAGTACCTAAGGGCCCAAGTATGCTATGTTACAACTTAGGCCATTCTGACATTATTATTATTATTATTATTATTATTATATGGAAGAACCTCATCCACATTGATTCAAACTTCTAAACAATTTGTCATGTTCTAATTATGTATCTATACTGACAATATTTTTTCTTTATGTTTAAACTTCTACAGGCATCCACTGATCAGACCAATGTTGATGTCTTTCTCCCCTTGTTTGTGGGCATCGTTATTGCCATGTACATCACAGTGCTCAGCATCCTCTTCGTCACATGTCAAAATTCTTGGCCAACAGTTTTCTTGTTGGTTCCTCTTATTTGGTTGAATATATGGTACCGGGTACGATATGATTACCCTTTTGACATACCCTGTTAGTCAAAAGTAGAACTGACATGATTCTTTCTGATCTATGTCTGAGATGTAAAGCATGTGACATAATTCAGACTAAATGCATTCTTAGATGGCCAATGTTTCAAACCCTTAAAATTTTTTTTTGGCAGCCAGGAACATGAATTATGGGGTCATTCTATAACTTTCAGTCTGTTAAGTTTTTGACAGTTTTCAATTCAAGTATCAAAGTAAAATGAATGGCTCTGATCCTGTGTTTTTATTTTTGGGGGTCTTGCAGGGTTATTTCCTTGCTTCATCTCGAGAATTGACTCGCCTGGATTCAATCACAAAAGCACCTGTCATTCATCACTTCTCTGAAAGCATTTCCGGGGTCATGACAATCCGTGCATTCAGAAAGCAGGAGAAATTTTGTGAAGAAAATGTTAAACGAGTGAATGCTAATTTGCGAATGGATTTCCACAACAATGGTTCCAATGAGTGGTTGGGTTTCCGCTTAGAATTGCTTGGAAGCTTGGTATTTTGCATTTCTGCTATGTTCATGATCCTGTTACCCAGCAGTATTATAAAGCCAGGTATTCTGAGTCTGACCTTATACTTGAAAAGAATTTCTAAAATGGTTGCCTTGTTCTATTAATTACTCAACTATTATTGTTTCTGATTACACATTCTAATACTAGTAGCTTGGATTGTGAAGTGTATACTGTATACTATATCTTGGATGATGTTGATTAGCTTAATCTCTAGAGTCTAGACCAATTTTATTTGTTCTGCTGTCAAAATAATATTGAGATAATAGACTGACTGGGTTGTTCTGCTTGATGTAGAAAATGTTGGTTTATCGCTGTCTTATGGATTGTCCCTGAATGCTGTGATGTTCTGGGCTATATACATGAGCTGTTTCATTGAAAACAAAATGGTATCTGTTGAGAGGATTAAGCAGTTTACAAATATTACATCAGAAGCAGCATGGAATATTAAAGATCGTCTGCCTCCTTCAAATTGGCCTGCCCATGGCAATGTTAATATCAAAGACTTGCAGGTAACTAGCATATGACCTAATTGATTTTATATTGGGATGAAATTGATTTGCATGGAGCAAGACTACTGTTTCCTGATGGTAATGACTTGACTTTCTGGTGAACAGGTGAGGTATCGTCCAAACACTCCTCTGGTTCTCAAGGGCATTACTCTAAGCATTAGTGGAGGAGAAAAGATTGGTGTTGTTGGTCGAACAGGGAGTGGAAAATCAACTTTAATTCAAGTTTTCTTTAGGCTGGTGGAACCTTCAGGAGGGAGAATAATCATCGACGACATTGACATAACTGTCTTAGGGCTTCATGATCTCAGATCTCGGTTTGGTATCATTCCCCAGGAGCCTGTCCTTTTTGAGGGAACCGTCAGAAGTAACATTGATCCAACTGGACAGCATACAGATGAAGATATCTGGAAGGTAAATTAATATGCCTTAACTGTTTTCATGAGGCCTAAGCCTAACTCATACATACTACATCAAATGGGCTCATATTTTCTGCTGTGTTCTGTTGAATTCACCTGTTAGTCTAATAGCTTGTTATTGTTGTAGAGCCTGGAACGCTGTCAACTAAAAGATGCAGTGGCTGCTAAGCCTGAGAAACTCGATTCTTTAGGTATGGAAGAGTCATACCATTTTCCGAGTTGCATGAATTTTACTTCCATCTTATCTTTTCCCTAATGCTGTTAACTTTACAGTGGTTGATAGTGGAGAGAATTGGAGTGTGGGACAGAGGCAGTTGCTGTGTTTGGGGCGGGTTATGCTTAAGCGAAGCCGTCTCTTGTTCATGGATGAGGCCACAGCTTCTGTTGATTCTCAAACAGATGCTGTAATTCAGAAGATCATCAGAGAGGACTTTGCAGCATGTACCATCATCAGCATTGCTCACAGAATACCAACAGTCATGGACTGTGATAGGGTTTTAGTTGTAGATGCAGGTATGGTATTCTCTCGTTTTGTTCTTCTTTTCTTTCCTCATTAAATGATCATCCTGGACTTTATCATTTTTTAACTAAATTCTTGATCTTTTTTTCTGCTTTTCGATAGGGCGGGCAAAAGAATTTGATAAACCCTCCAATTTGCTTCAGAGGCCATCGCTGTTTGGGGCATTAGTTCAAGAATATGCCAGCCGCTCCACTGGACTCTAAAATACTCTTTTGCTTTTCCTGACTGTCTTACTCCGCCATCCATATAGCATGGAAGAAAAAGAAAGAAATAAAAATGTCTTCGTAAAGACCAAGCCTTTTGATCCATCATGGAAATACCATGTGAAGTAGAGAGTTGCAGTTAGAACTACTAATTATTTGTAGGTGTGCTGTGTCATTGTCGATAACGAACAGCAATAATAAACTATAATTCTAATTGCATATGCCCAATCTACCGCTTTATATACAAACTTGTTATTTTATAGCTGTAGTAGCCTAATGGGTGCTTCTAATTTTTAGCTCTGGAACCCCAACTGATAGAATTGGTAACCATTGAATTAGTAAATCTTCGTTCTATGCTTTAGTTGATTTAAAGCTCAGAGGGGAGCTGAACGAAATTGACTGCAAAAGCTATTAACAACTGTCGTCTGTCAAATTACATCACTTCTTTTTTATTGATCTCAAGACCAATGGAAATTCATCAAGGATTTGGGAAATTATTATAGACGCAGCTTATCTTCACATTGATTTCTTTGAAAGTTTAATCATTTTTTAAATTAAAATGATAGAAACCAACAATAACAAAAGAGAATTTGAAGGAAAATATGCTGTTATTAATTATAATAAAGACTTACAATAGGAAAACACAATATATAATGATTCTAACACTTCGAGTGGCAGTAATTCGCAAATCTTAGTTTTGAGACACTAGAATTTTTCAATTCTCAATCCTTTGTATCAATTTTAGAATAGTCTATCTGAACTCCAACCCCTGTTATTTATCTTTGTTATCCCAATAACTTTCATATAACTGATCATAACCGTTAATATTAACTTCTACATAACTATTCTTATTCAAAATATCTTATTTAATTTTCTAAATACCCTAAATACCCTTACATTTATTTCCTAATTACCTGATATCTAACATAATATAATAAAAATTCTTATAAAATCCAGCAATATGTAACACGCATCGCTGATCACTGTCCTCCTGTTATAATAAAAAATGTACAGTTTTGGATGAAAATTGAAATGCACCGTTCTACTTCTCAGTAGATAACACAGGCAGCAGCAAGGGAGCAAACGACATCGTTCGAGGTCATATCTGCCGTAAAGCCCTCGATAAACCCTTGCCAATAGCCGTGCCACTCTCCTCTTTCATCTTTTGCCCTAGACAGTAACAGAGAGGATGGGAGGATCGCGAAGAAAATACAAGCGGTCGAAACCAAAGGTCCGAGTGGGATTACCAAAGAAAAACCCTGGGGTTTTCAAACCGGCCTTCTCTCTTCCTCCGAAGCTGTTGCACTCCTTGGTTGACGAAGACCTCAAATGGGACGACAAAGGCAGCGTAATTCAAAATTACAAGTCCTTCGGCGTCGTCTCCAACCCTAACTTGCTTAGCGTTCGATCTCGTACGTCTCACATCGTTGAAAGCGATTCCCTTCAGGTTCCCATTCCTTCTTCGCTGACCGATGAAACCCCCGTCGAATCGGAGCTCGTGGATTCCGGTAGCGACCTCGAAGAAGACGGTCAGTCAGATGCTTCTTCTTTTTTTTGTGCTTTTTCGTTTCAGATATCGTTTTTTTATAATAATAATAGTTAAATCGTTAACAACTGATTGGCGCAAAGAAAATTTATCCTCATATTTTAATTAGCCGTAAACAGGTCTCCCTTCTTCCCTCTTAATATTGAACTGCTAATCCTATTTAATTTTCATGTGAAGAAAGTTGGGAATCGGGCTAGAAACCAGTATTTACTGGTCTTAGGCATCCCAAAAATATTTATGGAAAGTGGAAACTGAATTAACAAAGCAGTTGATTTCGAGCATGTTCACAATAGAGATTAGTAGTATATAACTATATTGTAAAGGTAGAATAGAGGTCATATCCAATTGAACAAGCAGACAATTAGATTACCTTGCTGTGTATATATGTTAAAGAAATTGTAACTGACGCATCGGGTATAAAGTTGCCTTTTTATTCTTGTTGTTACTTATTTGTAAACTATGTTCTTTGTTGGCTTCTACTTTCCTTTTCTGGAGTTATGATTGCAATATTCTGATATTCTACTATTAATCATTTTGATTCCATTTTAATCCGTGATTTCTGTTTTGTGATCTCGCACTGTAAAACATTTGGGGTTTTTAATGCTTGTAAGGCCAAAATGCAAATAAACCCTTTAACTTTGACCATTTGGCAAATAATCATCTATGCTTTCAATTTTGACAAGGGAACTTAAACTTTTAATATATAACAAATAGTGACTTCTGTCCATGAAGACATGGAAGAATGTATGGAAAGCGAATCATATTAGTGGCTGGAGGGGTCTCTCCCCAACCCAAAAATTGTACCAAATCTTGAGAATTTTAAAATTTATTTATAATATTAAACCCACATCAAATACTACAGGAATTCTCAGTTTTTCCCCCTAGTCTCTATCTGACCCTTAAAAGTTGACATTGCCAGATTCTTGTCATATGTTTGATTGCCGTTGTCCGTGTGCTTAATAACCTTCCTTTTACTAAGTATTACAAAATATGATCTGAGATTTTGCTAAAGATCTTTGCTTCCTCACAGCTTAGATTAAATCTTTGGGTTAACATAAGGTTTGGTCCCTATAATTTAAGTAAATTGTCAATTTGATCCTTGTGATTCCTTATATTAGAGTCTAACGTGGCAAACAAAAATTTAAGCGGCAATCACATGTGGCAAAATTCTCTCTCTCTCTCTCTCTCTCTATTCCACTTCTGGATGCGAGATAGCAAAAACGAATTCATGTAAGAGTTGTAAGAGATGTAAAAAAGTTGATATGGGTTAGTGATGAGTGTTGATTTGGAGTCTTGAGTTAAAGCTAACATTCTGAAATTATCTTTTTGGTTATACTGAAGTTTTTCCCATACCTATGATACAAAAATTTTTTCTTGTAGACTGCTGCAGATAAGCTGGTTTTCCTTTTATATATATAGTGAAACCGAGTGATTAAATGTTGCATTCCATGATGAAGATCACTGTCATATCCTAATGTTGAATATATGCTATTGGCAAAAATTGATAGCTAGAAAATTGTTTAACTTAAGTGGGGCATGTTGGGAGTGTGCTGAAGATCAATGGTTTATGAAAGTGTTATAGAAGGGCTATTGATATCAATCATATATTCTTGATGTTAGGGTTTTGTTTACTTGTTACATATTATATATTTGGCGAACTTTGGAGATATATTTTAGATTCTATAATTAATTGGATATTAGTATACTTTTGCTATCTCGCCTCCAGAAGTAGGAGAGAAGGAGAGGGAGAGGGAGAGGGAGAGTGAGAGGCAATTTTGCCACATAAGATTGTCACCTAAATTTTTTTAGTCACGTTAGACTCTAATTTAACGGTGGTAGTTAACAATTTAACGGTATGGGCCAAATTAATAGGAATGAAAATTATGAGGATTTAGTTGAAATTAAACTACGAGGATTAAATTGATAATTGATTGAAACTATAGGAACTAAACTTTATATTAACCCTAGATCTTTTTTTGAATTTGAAGGCATCTCCCTCAAATCTAAACATTTTATGATGTTGAGATAATATCAAATAATACTAGTAGGACTTGCTTTGCACAGCTGAAATGAGATGGTGAAAAGTAAATGGGTTGAAAAAATGGGATGCCAGTAATTTTACACTTAGTATCCTACCGTAAAACTGAGGGATGGTTGAAAATGAGATGTACCATATTTTCGGGCCTGTTTGTTGTTTTCATATTTAAGCCTTGTTAGGAAATTTTCATTAAATCCAACCAAACATGTTTTCTATTTTCACTAAATAAAAACAGAAAATAGGCAAACCAAACAGGCACTCTCTCTACCAAGTGCTGAAGAGTAAAACCCAACCCTTGCTTTTCTATCCCCATCTTCATTTTCCACCTTAATTAATCTATTTATGTTAACTTTCTTTAGTTAAATTCAGGGTTGTCCTTCAACCTAAGAAGCGTGCAATGCTTGCTTTGTTCAGCCATATATTTGTGTCGGATGCAATTTTTCTGTTGCTATAATTAAATTCAGTGGCAAGTTATATATAATGACATTGTCTGATTCTATATATCTTTGGGTCATGTAGACTTGAAATCAGCCCTAGGAAAGAAGCGAAGAGATGGGAAGAGTGCACCTCCTCAGCCTTTGACTGCAATGCAACGTCTTCATATTGGTCGACTGATAAATAAACATGGAGATGACTATCAGGTCAGATATTGCCTTTATTTTAAGAAAATTAAGAATTGTGAGATCGGTGCTTACGTGTTTGTCTTCTTTTTGGCAGAGTATGTTCATGGATTCAAAGCTAAATCCCATGCAACATTCAGTTGCGACTCTACAGAAACTATGCAAGAGGTATAATATGTATAAAAATAAGAATATCCTGATTCCGGCTAAATGATACAGATATTCCCTCTGGACTAGAGTGTGACACGATTACGATGGGTGAAACTTTGGTCCATTGATTGACTTTCTGAAGCTGCACTTGGTAATGAGGGGGTCATTTTTGCTCCGAATTAGCCAAAACTTTCTGACAGTGAGGACGTGATTTACCACCTTTGCATGTATTTTACAACCCTTCAATTATTTTATATGTAAGATTTTTAAGTAACTCAGCTACTGCTTTAAATATTATTAGAGGGGTGGATTTTTGTTGTGAAGGTAAAGCATTTCGGTCTCCCTAACCTGCTGTCCCCCAAAAAATATAAGGTAATCTGTATTAGATGAAAAATGTTACACCTTTAGGATGAAGAACAAGATTGGTAACTAGGTTTTAACTGGTCATGGGCTATGCTTCTATCTTACCAAGTTTCGTAATAAGTGAATCTGATTTGTGGGAAATAATACTCGTTAACGAGTAACGGATCGAATCAATTTGGAATCTGTCATCTTCCAAGAAAGCCTACCATTACTGGGCTGGAATTAATTCAGCTTGAGATCTTGGTCACTAATGGGCGGTGGGATAGATGTTGCTCCTTGGTTTAACATCGTATTGACAATTGAAGAAGGATGTTTTAGACCACAAGTCATCGTATGATCTCATCTTTTTAAGCTTATAATGGATATAAAGGTTGTAGACGTTCTAATCTCTCCCATTAAGTTTTTATGCATATTCTCCTTTTTTCTCTCCTATTACTAGTTCCTCTGTCCTCTCTTGTAACCCAAATATATATATTTACACAAGAAAAAGGACTTTCTACGTTGAGTCATGATTGGCGTTCGATGTCAAGACTCTGAACTCTCTTTTACCCTAAAATATACACGACAGAAAAGATGATCAACAAATTTTTACAATGACTCACTTGATATACTTTCATATTAATAGTTAGTTTATTCTGTCTATTTAACGTGGCGTACTATGGATAAGGAGTTTTTAACCTCCTCAAGTAAGTATGTTAAGTATGCCAACCAAAGATGATTATTAAGAACTGACTTTATATCGTCGCAAATGTTTTGCCAAACTTCTGACACAGTTCTTTTCATAAAAAAGCCATGAAAATATAAAAGAAAAAACTGAGCAATTTATGGAGACTTGAGATGGATTTCACTGCAGTTTTAAATACAAAATTGTCGTCTACCAAGGGCAAAAGGTGATTGCTGATTATATTACTCCTGCAAAAAACAAATTTTGGGGCTGCGCTCGGGGCTTTCAGATTGTAGGCAACTCCCGCACCCTAAACACCAGTAGTAGAGAATTGAACGGTAAATGATACCAATGAAAGAGCACAATCTAATAATATTTGGCTGCTCATGCCACAGAACCGCCATTTTCTGTTCACTACCAAAGTAGAACTAGTTATCATTTGATCATGAGCCAAATAAAACTACTATCCTCTACCCACCTTTCAAATAACTTACAAACAGCTTAACATTATTCTGAATTCACATACAAAACAAAAATAAAATAAATGGACATTCACATTTCAGTCTAAAACTACCATTGAAGTCTACTAGAGACAAGTTGCTTGCCTACTTAGACACCAACGAACGCCCTACACTGCGATTCCCAGTGCTCCTTTATTTGCTTAACCCTCTCTGCCCTTTCCGTCTGAAGCCTTTGTTCCCAGTATTCCTGGCAGCTGTTAAGACATGCAAATACGGCTAAGAAATTTGCAAAGGGTGTATTAACATGGTCAAGATGATAGAAAACTGTTGATGCGCGGTGGCAATAGCGGGATTGCGGAAGGCATCCCCCAAACCTTTTGTTTATTTGTTCCCGCGTTGAGGGAGTCGTCCCCAGGAATCGAACCCCTCCCCCTTTAGGATCGCAACAAAAACAAAGCCTTATCCCTTTTTCTCATTTCAACCTCACCCATTTGATAACACAATCTAGCAATTAAGCTACCTTATATATTATCTTCCACTTCCTCCACTTCTCCCACCCCACCTGAGGAAAAGTATGACTATGAAACAAATAGAACCATACCTTCGGCCTAACAGAATATTTAATTCTTCCAAGCGTACAGCACCTTCATAAACTCCTCTCTGCAATCAACAAAAATAAAACTCAGTATGTTACCAGCAATTATAAGTGGTTCAATGACTGGAGAAGAAAAAGAAATATCTAATTGATTTTAGTTGCTGATTCCTAACAGCTCCCACTCTTTATGGCAGAAGCAAAGAATAAATCAAATCATAGTTGTTCAGCAATAAGATGCCTAAAATAAGAAAATCGTTGCAAGATCAAAATAAACAAGCTCAAGATTGACAGAGAGACTGCAAAGACCAGAATAATGCCATGTGCAATCAACTCAAATGTATTCTATTGGCAGCCCTTATTTTGGACTCTAGCAAATGTCTTATACACATTAATAGTCTTTGAATTGAACGGAAAATTAGGCCTAGACAGGTATGATTAGATCCAAACTCTTGCGGTTTTTTTTTTTTTTTTTTGCCATTGTATAATAGATAAGTATATGACATTCCAAATATGACAATTAGGTGAATAGACAGTGAGGCCAACGAATGACTATCCATTGGCTGTAATGACCAGTAAAGGGTGAAATCATGAGTTATTAACATGCATATGATACACCAATTAACAGAAAATATGGATGTAATGAGAATGGACATCATCCCTCTTTGTACACTCCCGATTGCAAATAATAAAGTTGCAGGAGAGCTTGCTAATAAATGACATAGCTTACCTCTCTGCACAGAGGACATTTTCCTTTAGGATCTGATGCCTTAAGTCCGTCAACAATAGTTACTGACGCAGCTGAGCAAGCACACATGTAGCAGAATATATGGCCACAAGTAAGAGAAACTGGATCAAATACTGTATCCTGTCACAGAAGAGCCAGGTTAACGTTATCAGTGAAAGATAAAATTGAAGGACCACATAAAAGGTTGCTTTCCCCGTTGTAAACTCTAAATAACATTGATGTTGACGAGATCTGGATTTTAAAAAGTCTAGACATATTTAAAATATTTGAAACTATTAAAAAAAAGATATATATGAGTAAATGTTTTCTTCTTTTTTGAGTTTTTCATCAAAACATAAATTGCACTATCAGTTCCAGTTTTCAAAAGCAGAATCTTGTACTGGACTTGAACATGCTTGATTTGAGATGCAGACATATTCAAATAGACAATTTCAGTGTATGTGTTAGCATTGTAAACATGATCCTATGATACGGATAGCACATCTATAGTATAACAACGTTGTTGGGACTTGGCTCATTGGCTCTCCTATAAGAGAATTGACTGTTAGGAGAGCCAATGAATAATTTATTTACCCAGGTGTCATGGGTTTGATTCTTCGGACGCCCCCTTGTAGATAAATAAACAATTTGTTAGGTTCCGAGGTAGTGGCAAGGGAGCTACCCGAATGTGGCCAAGTCCTGTAAACATGAGTCAAGTCCCAACAGCACTATTGCGCTGTGTACGTGCTATCTATGTCACATTCTGTGTTTATAGTATCCAAGCAAGACATTCATAATGCAAGTAATGAATAAAAAACTAACTTACCAAGCATATAGAACAAGTCAAGTTAATGTCAAGTTTGATAGAATCAAAGAGCTCACAAGTTAATGATGGTTTTCCATCATTTATTGTGAGGGAACATCCATCAAACAAAGAAGGTGCCTTCCTTGATTTGACCTTGGTTTCCCTTAAATTGATATGGAAAGCCATAAGTTCACAAAGCCAGGGACTCTGAAGAATTTCCATGTGCATACTCTGGGCTTGTGACTTAAATAGTTGCCCTTGCTTGGAAAAATGAATCTGCAATGACAGTGGTAGTAAGAATATATAAACAACACTAGTCACAATTTTCACCTGGATTCTCAAAACTTGAATTTAGCAGATCTACGAAATTAGTAGGATCTTAACTCTTAACATTTATCTCATGAAGCAGGACAGGCATACCTTATCATATTTCTTTAGTATTTTTCGAATTGCAATGGCATTTATCAGTGCATAAGTAACCAGGTCGTTGCCTTCTTGAATGAGAGCAGTATGGTTTCCTTGTAATTTGCCTTTGAACCAGAAAAAGTACTTTCTGAAGCCAGAAGCAAGATGTAGCTCCAGCAGTTTTTGTGCACGCTCGTTAAAGCAGCCTACTACTTCAGACATTTCGTTGAGAAGGGAAGGGAAGAAGCTTCCTTCGCACACTAAATAATTATATTATATTGAATTAGCTTAGAAGTAGTGGTATATGACATTAATATTGAAACATAACCTTTCTCTCCCCTACAAAATGGATCTCCTAATTATCACCAGATACTTCATAATGGGTTCAACAATCCTAAATAAGCATATCATGCATGCAAGAGCAGGCAACAGATGATTGATGTTTGCCCTCTTTGAGATGTTAGGCTTCATTTATTACTCAGAGATCAGACCTTTGAGATAAGTCCGAGCCAGTTACTTCAATTACACATATCCATTGCTGTTCAATGGATATCATATAATGGCAGAGAAAAGCTCTAATACCTGTACAACACTGCCAGTGGACTAAATGCATGCCTACAACTACAAGTACAAACAAATATCGGACGCAACAGACATGCGACAAAGGTGATGCAGTTTCCATTGTCTCATCAATCACTACTAAATTCGATTAGGATAAATGCTACTTTGGCAGAATCATTAAACGTCAAGTTTTTCAACCGGAAGGGCGAAAGAATATGATCGAGGGAAAGACCTTGAAAACGAGGCCAAATGGAAGAAAGCATACGTCGATTCTACGAGGCATGATACTTGTATTAACATGTAGGAATTCCTTTAACAAGGAACTGAGGGGATTGATTCAAGAATTATAAGCGTCAATAAGAAAGAGAGAAGATTTTGATTATTACCTGGGCATCGATCAGGGCAGGTTGGGACGCCAAGGGCTTCATTGAGGACTTTCCGGGATTGACAGTCTCTCCTGCACTTCTTCAAGATCTTCTTGAGCTTCTTGAGGCCAACCCCAGGAAGTTTCTTCTCCTGGCATTGCATGTACTCCTGGTATTTCTTGCAGAACTTCATGTTTGAGCAAAAGCATATACAAATTCAATCCCAATCCCCAGGCTATATGGTTCAAAATAGGAATGTCCCTTGAGACTAGGAATGCGGAGACAAAGCAGAGGAGAGTGAATAAGAATGAGAATTGATTAAAGGTTTATTAGGATGGGAAGAGCTTTGTCCCTCGCTCCTAGTTATTTCTGAATCTTGTTTCTTGTGGTGCCAATGTTAACGGTGTGAAGCGTGCAAAAGAATGAAGTGAGAAAATGGGATTGACAACCTCCGACATTCACTCTGTGAAAAAGTCAAATGTATGGGGATGTTTCTCATCAGTAATCCAAGAACGAACCCTGTGAAAACGTGCTGCCTATTCTCCCGTCCGACCCTCCCTTTTCCTTCCATATTCGAGAATGAAAGAATGCAAATTGCCACGTGTAAACTGTAGGTAAAGCCACATGAATAATTAGAATATTTGATGGTCCCACACGCACGATAAAGCAAAAGTGATGAATACGAATACGAATACGAACTGCCATTGGAGCACTGTGGACGCCAGATGTTTATCAGATATCCTGTGACTGTTACCCTTGGAAACAGCCACAATTACATGTAATGCCACCCACATGTGCTGTTTGCTCCGTTATGGTTGCGTCCACGGAAGTAACAGGCTGAGTTGCCTCCTTTATCTTACTACTTTTCTGTCCGTCCGGCTGGATTAGATGAATTGTAATTTCAATCTTTAATTTTTGAGATGATATGAATAATTCAGACTGTTTTTGGGTCTGGACCGAATAAAAGTCGGATCAGGCTCAGATCTTTTTGTGAAAAAGGGATTTAGATCAACCCCCTCCGCATGTTATTTTTAATATAAATAAATGTAAAATCTCAATTTTTTTAGATATTTTAATATTTTAAAAAGTATATTATTATTTAAATATATTTAGATAATTAAAATATTTTTAATGGGGAACATGCTTTTACGAATCTGATTCGCGTAATCAATCCCCATCTGACATGAAAAAGCAAGTTTTGAAATTTGAATTGTGTGATGACTAATAATAGTATAATGCAATTTAGGTTTGGTAATTATCAACTTGTGCTTTTTCTCCAAGCCACTCCACTAAACAATTCTCGAGAATAAAGCTCCTTAAGTGGAAGAAGGACCACTAATAGTTGTGTTTAGTGTGCCCCTCAATATTATCCATTCATTCAAATACAATATATATATATATA